>OU342744.1:259586114-259886744 GCA_910589775.1 Avena eriantha | reverse complement strand
GGGAATGTGAAGAGGCATTTTAATGTGGAGGCGTTACCACCACATGAATGGAGGAGGTGAAGGGTCACCTCCCCCATGCGCCGGCCATGGGGAGGAGCAACCCCCTCCTCCTATAAAAGGCCCCCCTCTTCCTCCTTCTTCCTCACACCTCCTTGTGAAGGATCTCTCTCCCCCTCTAGAATTATTCCCCCATGGTCTCGGATTAGCGAGATACATGTTCCCGGTGGCATTTCGTCTGGAAGGAGTTGCTGCTTCCACTCTATCGCTGGAGCGAGGAGGTGGAGGTTTTCCTGTGGCTTGAACGTGTGTGTGAGTGCGTATACGCTGCTGAGTTGCGGCGCTCGGACTTCCTCACGATCTTGAGATTGGCAAGTGTACGACTACATCAACCACGAGTTCCTACTCGTTAACAAAACTCGTTGTCTTTGAGGGTAAGTTCTCGTTGGATGTATGTCCACCCATTGCTATGTACCTTGTAGATAGATGTTGGCCTGTAGTTCTCATCGTAGGAAATTTTTTGTTTTCTATGCTGCGGACCCAACAGTGGTATCAGAGCCTGATCTATGCGTAGGTGCTTTGCACGGGTAGTACACATATCTTTATATGTGGGCGATGATGATCATGTTATTGCATCTTCTATGTATTTTGGATATTGGTGGCATACTGGAACGAAGCGGCCCCTTACCAACCTTTCATGTCATCGTACATGAGACCGGTTCCACGACTGACATGCAACTTGTTTTGCATAAGTGGCTGGCGGGTGTCTGTCTCTCTTACTATAGTCAATATCTGATTTACAGTGAGTTGCTAATAACTTGGTTATCCTCGTTGTGGTTTATGTTCGTAGGTAAGAACGGTTCTATCTCCAAAAGCTCTAAGCCACGTAAAACTTGCAATTGATAAATTAGAGATGTCTAGTTTAGATCGTTGTTGGGCTAGTGTATTGATATGGTATTGTTGTAAGTAGATGTATGATAGATACTCTTAGAACACATTCAACGTGTAAGTTCCATATACCTTGGACTTACACATAAAGGAATGATAGAAATCATACCACGATGCAAATGATAGAGATCAAATGCATGGACCATATCATCTCACTTTACACATTAGATGTTAGCATCTTATACTGCTAGTTTTGGCGCTTTCTATAGCATTGTAAGATGATCCCTCATTTAGATATCAAGATAAAAATGTGTTCTTCCTTGAGTATGCACCGTTCTATGGATCGTGTTTCGAGACATCACGTGATGATCAGGTGTACTAGAATCTGCGCTTTCATAGGAACGGGTGTAAGACAGTTTTACACACGCGAATACTAAGGTTCTTACTTGGCGAGCCTAGCATGTACAGACATGGCCTCGGAACACGGACCGAAAGGTTAAGCATGAGTCATATAGTTGATATGATGCCCATATAGATGCTCGCCTTTGAAGCTACATCAACTCACGTGATGATCGGACTTGGTGTAGTGGATTTGGTTCATGTAATCACCAAAAGGACACGAGGGATGTCGTTTTTGAGTGGGAGTTCATCAGTAATTTAGATTAGTTGAACTCACTCTATCATAAACTTAGTCTAAATAAACTTTACAAATTCTGTTGTAGATGGCACCATTTTAAACTACTGTGGAGAGTTTTTGATTAATATAGTCAATAGTGTGTTATTATTCAAGAATGCTATATTTTTGTTTGTAAGAAGTTATGAAATTTATATATTAATTAGAAAATCATTCGAAAAGTCATCTTGCTATTGTATACTGTAAAACACATTAGTGTCATGTAACTTAACAAACCTCGTTGGGCAATGGACCCACAATTTTTTCATCTAATCTAGAAAGTTATACTCTTTGACTACACACTTCTACATGGTTTATTATATCGATTGCTACTCTGATGGGTCCTGATCTGAAGCAAAAAAGAAATATGTGTATTTGAATTGATCCATCAGTCATCAAAGTTGCCAGCACGATTAGCAGCTAAGGGCTCGATCAGCTATAGTATGCGCCGACTTGACCGATTGGAAGTAAAATCACCTTTGTTGGCCTCTTGAAAGATCTATATCTGATAAAATATCCACAAATAAAGTTGTTGTGATCTTTTTGGTGCTCAAGAAATTTAACCATAGTAAATTGATACGACAATAATATTTGAACTGTAAGAATTTGTATATTTACATTGCTAACTATGGGGAAAGGAATTCTAAGCTCGTAGATGTTTGAAGTCCGCTCTTGCTCGTCCCTTTGTTTCATGATATTTGCAGAACTGATCTAAATTTTGCAAGCAACCCAATGAAATCTACACGAAAAACAGATTAATAAGCATGGGTGATTTGTATAGCCTATTATCAATGCTTAACATACTCTTTAAGATATCACTATCAAAAAATTTGAAGCAGTAGTACAAAAGTATTTGATATTTTCTTGTTCCCTTGGTACATGTAGCCACACTAACGGACTCGAAGTAGCCCATCCCTGGAGACTGATCATCATAGTGTTTTTTTGTGTAGTGACAACTTCTTTCACGGTTGGATAAAAAAGGGAAATGCTTTGTCGATTATTCATCAATGGTTGATACTCGATAGCTGTCATACTCCCAATATTTTAGTGTCTTAATATGTAGATAAACCATCTTCAGTTTTTCCTTAAACTTGTTGACCAGTTGTATGCACAGGTAATATATTAGAATTCATGTGTAAGCTACCCACATGATGATTTGTCTAGCATAAAAGAGGTAAGCAATTTTTTTATCTAACCGGTGTCATCGATTGACAAAGAAATTAATAACCATTTATATCGGTTGGCCCACTTATGGTAAGTGACTTACCTGCATGCCTAAAATTCTCACACTTGAACAACTAAAATTCATTCATAATTATTGATGCGTTATGATCTCAAAAATGCATTGAACGTATCTTAAATTACTCTCTGAGTCAACGAGCGGGACTGATTTATCCTCAATCGACTTGTCATGTTTTGATAATTCTGGTGTAATGCAATCCATTGTGTTGATTAATGGAAGTACTTGCTTAATCACAAAAAATGTAAACGGAACAGATGATATTTCTCAAGTCCTATCATAGCTAGCCAATATCCTTAATTAACTATTCATATGTTGGATACATGTAGGGAATAAATAAAAATAAGTTGATCAATCACTGACCTTATACATGTGGTTGTATAGGCTTCCATCTATCATTTGTTCAGCACGCAGACTCCGCGAGTGTTGATCAAGCATTAGCTGGTGTGCCTATATATCCATCTTCCTGGCCTCTCTTTCTTTCACCTTTCTTTTGTTTAGCAGCCAAAAGTCAGCTGATATGGAGCCATGGTGGATCGACTTATGCATTGACAAAGGAAGCTAAACACAACTGAGTAGATCAAAATAAAAGTTCAAGTACGTAAATATTTGATACGACCACTTGATTATTTAGTTCACACGCAGGCATGCAGCGGAGAAGAGGTGACGATGTTGCACCGGTGGAGGATGGCTTGATTGACCGAAGTTACTGGCAGTTGAACTCAAGAAGCGTACACATTGTGCTTGGCGCCATGGAGGATCAACCTAGACATTGATGAAGGAAGATACACATGGCCCAATGGATAAAATAGAAGTTCACGTATGTAAATATTTGGCACTATCATTTGATTACTTAGTTCAGACGCGCGCATGCAGCGGCGAGGGGGTGACAATGTTGTACCGGTGGAGGGCTTGATTGGCTGAAGTTGCTGGCATTTGAACTCGAGAAGCGTACACATAGTGCTCGGTGACTACCGAATAATCTGAAACCAAATTAATCTAAAAGATCTATGTTGTACAGTATTACAAATAAATAGATGGAGCAGGGAAAGAAAATCTCATGTTGTATTGCCTATCTTTGGGTTGTATGGCCGGGTGCATGGGGCAAGACCAATTGCGTGGATCGATCCAACCCTTGGCTGCAAGCTCCATGGTGTGTATGCGTGAGACGATGATTGTAACATGATGACGTTGACGAAGATGCAAATACAGAGGCGTCGGAATACAACGGCGGTGGCAGCTGCGACAGCGGCATCGTGCATGAAGAAACATTGGCCGCCTGGATCTGAATACGTCGGCAGAGGCACGCGGTGTTTACCGAATAATATAGAATCAAATTAATATGAAAGATCTATGTTGTATTACGAATAAATAGATGGAGCAGGAAAAGAAAATCTCACACTGTATTGCCTATCTTTGGATTTGTGTATGGTCGTGCGGCAAGACCAATTGCATGGATCGATCCAATTGTTATGTATGCACGAGGCGACGATTGAAACATGGCAACGCTGGATCGGAATACATCGTCAGCAGAAGGACCGAAATACGGCGGAAGCTGTGACAGCGGCATCGTGCATGAAGACACAAGTGGCTGCCTGGATCTGAATACGTCGATAGAGGCATGGTTGAATACGGCGGCAGATCGCGTGAAGACACCATGTATGGTGGCGGCTGATTGCCTAGTGAAGACACGGTGCAAGGAAGCGGCTGAATTGTTGGATAAAAAGTTAAATTAGGTTTAGTAGGATACATATACGTACTATATTTATACGATGGCATAGGTGGGTAATTACTTTTTAGTTTTAGTGGTACAAGATTATTTGTAAAATCTAGCGGTTGTAAATTTTCTATTGTAATAGATCAATGGTTAGACTTCTCTGATTATTGTGGTATTTTCTAGGCTATTTCTCTAATTTCTGGTAGTCCCGTAATGTACTTTTAATATATAATAGATGTGTTCATGGAGAAAGAGAAACTTGCTGCGAATGGTAGCAACTTCACCAACTTGGCTATGAATTTGAGGATTCTCCTCACTGCTGCACAAAAGCAATATGTGCTAGATGCGCCGCTAGGCCCCCACCAGCTCCTGATGCCCCTGACGAAGAAAAGAATGTCTATGTGACTCGTCAGGAGGACCACAACTTAGTTCATTGTGGCATACTGTATGGGCTAGAGCCAGAACTTCGAAAGCGTTTCGAAAATGGCAATGCTTTTGATACCATGGGAGAATTGAAAATGATTTTTGATACCCATGCTTCCGTAGAGAGTTATAATGCTACTGAAAAGTTCTTTAGTTGCATGATAGAGGAGAACAGCTCCATTAGTGAGCATGTACTCAAAATGTTTGGGTACGCCGATAAGCTTGTGTCCTTGGGAATAATGATTCCCATTGACTTAGGCATACATCGTGGTCTCCAATCTCTGCCACCTAGCTACAAGAGCTTCGTGATGAACTATCATATGCAGGGCATGAAGAAGTCTCTTCCCGAGCTTCTGTCAATGCTTAAGACTGCAGAAGTGGAGATTAGGAAAGAACATCAAGTGTTGATGATCAATAGGACCACCGGTTTTCAAGAAGGACAAGAAAGGCAAGCACAAGGGAAAGAAGGGTGGCAAATCTGTTGCCACACCTGAAAAGAAACCCCGAGCTGGCCCTAAGTCTGACACCGAGTGTTACTATTGCAAGGGGACTGGCCATTGGAAGCGCAATTGCCCCAAGTATTTGGCGGACAAGAAGTCCGGCAAGGCAAACAAAGGTATATATGATATACATGTTATTGATGTGTACTTGACTAGTACTCGCAGTAGCACCTGGGTATTTGATACGGGATCGGTTGCTAATATATATAACTCGGTTCAGGGGCTACGGACCAAGCAATAACTAGCAAGAGATGAGGTCATGATGCGGGTCGACAATGGATCAAAAGTTGATGTGATCACCGTCGGGACGCTACCTCTCCATATGCCATCGGGATTAGTTATAAACCTAAATAATTGTTATGTGGTGCCTCCATTGAGCATGAACATTGTATCGGGATCGTGTTTGATGCAAAGTGGTTATTCCTTTAAATCTGAAAACAATGGTTGTTCGATTTATAAGAATGATATCTTTTATGGTCATGCACCTGTGTTGAATGGTTTATTTCTATTGGATCTCGATAGTAGTATTACGCATATTCATAATGTTAATGCTAAAAAGATTAAACTTGCTAATGATATATCTGTATATATGTGGCACTGCCGTCTAGGTCATATTGGCGTTAAACGCATGAAGAAACTCCATTCTGATGGACTTTTGGAATCACTTGATTTTGAATCATTTGATACATGTGAGCCATGCCTTATGGGCAAGATGACTAGAACGTCGTTTTCCGGTTTAATGGAACGGGCGACAGATTTATTGGAAATCATACATACTGATGTATGTGGACCAATGAGTGTGTCGGCGCGAGGTGGATATCGTTATTTTGTTACTTTCATGGATGATTTGAGTAGATACGGGTATATCTATTTGATGAAACACAAGTCTGAAACTTTTGAAAAGTTCAAGGAATTTCAGAATGAAGTGGAAAATCATCGTAATAGAAAGATCAAATTTCTTCGGTCTGACCCTGGAGGTGAGTATCTAAGTTACGAGTTTAGCACACACATGAAAGAGTGTGGAATAGTTTCACAACTCATGCCTGCCGGAACACCACAATGTAATGGTGTGTCGAAACATCGTAATCGTACTTTATTGGATATGGTTCGATCTATGATGTCTCTGACTGACTTGCCACTGTCATTTTGGGGTTATGCACTGGAAACAGCTGCATTCACTTTAAATTGGGCACCATCTAAATCCGTTGAAACGACACCGTATGAATTATGGTTTGGAAACAAACCTAAGTTGTCATTTCTTAAAGTTTGGGGATGCGATGTTTATGTGAAGAAACTTCAACCGGATAAACTTGAACCCAAAGCGAAAAAATGCGTCTTCATAGGATACCCTAAGGAAACGATTGGGTATACCTTCTATCACAAATCCGAGGGCAAGCTTTTTGTTACCAAGAATGGATCCTTTCTTGAGAAGGAGTTTCTCGCGAAAGGTGTGAGTAGTCGGAAGGTAGAACTCGAAGAGGTTATTGAACCTTCTCTTCATGAAATGGCGAGTAGCGCAGCACCGGAAACTGTTTCGGAGTTGAATTCACCTAATGAAGAGAGAGCTAATGATATTAATCATGAAACTCCGTAAGAGGACACTACCAAACCTCGCAGGTCAAGTAGGACACGTGTAGCTCCTGAACTGTACAGCAATCCTGTTGTGAATTTCATGGTTGATGAAATGGATGACCCTGCGATGTATGAAGAAGTGATGATGAGCCTAGATTCCAACAAATGGCTAGAAGCCATGAAATCCAAGATGGAATCCATGTACGAGAACCAAGTTAGGACCTTGGTGGACTTACCTCACGATCAAAAGGCCGTTGAGAATAAATGGATTTTCAAAAGAAAAACTGATGCTGATGGTAATGTGACCATCTATAAGGCTCGACTTGTCGCAAAGGGGTTTCGACAAATTCATGGAGTTGACTACGACGAGACATTCTCTCTCGTAGCGATGCTTAAGTCGGTTAGGATTATGTTAGCAATTGCTGCATATTTCGATTATGAAATATGGCAGATGGATGTCAAAACTATGTTCCTCAATGGTAATATTAAAGAAGAGTTGTATATGATACAACCTAAGGGTTTTGTAGATCCTAAGGATGCTAATAAGGTATGCAAACTTCAGTGATCCATCTATGGACAGAAGCAAGCATCCTGGAGTTGGAATCTCCGCTTTGATGAGGTGATCAAAGAGTTTGGATTTATCCAAACTTATGGAGAGGCTTGTATTTACTAGAAAGTGAGTGGGAGCAATGTGGCATTTATGATATTATATGTGGATGACATATTATTGATTGGAAATGATATAGATCTTTTAAACAGTTTTAAAAGTTATCTAAACAGCAAATTTTCGATGAAAGACCTTGGTGAAGCGTCATATATATTAGGCAATAAAATCTATAGAGATAGATCAAGGCGCCTAATTGGGATATCACAGAGTATATACCTTGATAAGATATTAAAGAAGTTTAATATGGACGGAAGTAAGAAGGGGTTCTTACCTATGTTGCAAGGCAAGACATTGAGTAAGACTCAAAGTCCGTCTACGGCGGAAGAAAGAGAGATAATGGATAAGATCCCCTATGCATCGGCCATATGCTCTATAATGTATGCCATGCTATGTACAAGACCGGATGTGGCACATGCTATTAGTTTGAATAGTAGGTACCAATCTGATCCAGGTTCAGAACACTAGATAGCGGTCAAGAACATCCTCAAGTACTTGAGAAGAACTTGGGATATGTTTCTTATATACGGATGTGAAGAAGAGCTAGTCGCTAAGTGTTATGTTGATGCTAGCTTTGACACCGATCCGTATGACTCTAAGTCTCAGTCCGGATACGTATTTCTCTTGAACAGAGAAGCAGTTAGTTGGAGGAGTTCCAAACAACCTGTGGTTGGTGGATCAACGACGGAGGCGGAATATGTTGCTGCTTCAGAAGCGGCGCAGGAAGCGGTTTGGATGAAAGAGTTCATTACAAAACTAGGTGTGGTTCCTAGTGCATTGGACCCGATGGTGATCTATTGGGACAACAATGAAGCCAAAGCCAATGCGAAGGAACCGAGGTCTCACAAGAATTACAAGCATATTAAGCGCCGGTTTCACTCCATCCGTGAACATGTCAAGGATGGAGATATAAAGATTTGTAAAGTACACACGGACCTAAATGTAGCAGATCCGTTGACTAAAGCTCTCCCTAGGGCAAAACATGATCAACACCAGAACTCCATGGGTGTTAGATTTATCACTATGTGAACTAGATTATTGTCTCTAGTGCAAGTGGGAGACTGAAGAAAATATGCCCTGAGAGGCAATAATAAAGTTGTTATTATATATTCCTTATATATGATAGATGTTTATTTTGCACGCTAAAATTGTATTGATCGGAAACGTTAATACATGTGTGTTTAATAAACAAAAAGGGTTCCTAGTTATGCCTCTCTTATAGACTAGCTTGTCGATTAACAAGATGATCAAGGTTTCCTGATCATGGACATTGGATGTTGTTAATAACAAGGTCACAACATTTGTGAAATGATGTGATGAACATTCATCCGAAGTATAGCATTACGATCAAGTCATTATGTTTACATTGCTATAACATCATACGAAGTAATCTTTATCCTTAGACCATGAGATCATGTTCATTGCTAACACCGGAAGAGTATCTTGATAACATCAAACGTCACACCGTAACTGGGTGACTATAAAGATGGGTTCAGTGCTACGAAGGTGTTATTTTGAGGCTCGGGGATCAAGAGTGGAATTTTTCAATCCCGATGACGGATAGATATACTCTGGGCCCTCTCAGTGATATCACATTGAGATAGCTTGCAAGCAAGTGATGTGAGCACTAGAATATTATATCACAGGAACGAGAAAAGAGTGCATGTCGGTAACGAGATCAAACTGGGTATTTGGATACCGATGATTGAATATCGGACATGTATTGTATCAAGAGACAAAGGGATTAAATTACAAGCGTTAAATGTTCTCACGATCACGGAAGTCATTGTTGAATATGCAGGAGTCGGTATGGACCTCTAGGTCCCGCTTCTGATTATTGATCTGAGAGGAGTATCAATCATGTCTGCATTATTCGCGAACCGGTTGGGTGAAACAATTAAGAGTTACCGGACACCATTTTGGAGCACATATGTTTCAGACAAAAGAATTGCAAAGCACAGGAATTGTTTCGATAGAAACCGGAAATTGTTTTAGGTGAAATTGTAGAAAGTGGTTCTGCATGTGATATTGAAATATTGCAAGGGGTTATATGTGAATGTTTGTTAATTAAAGTAATTAACAAAATTCTGAATAAATTTAATAAAAGAGTTTTATTAAATGAGACAGTATTAAACTTAGAGAATATTAATGCATTTAAGGTAGGGACTTTAAAGGGGAATGTGAAGAGGCATTTTAATGCGGAGGGGTTACCACCACATGAATGGAGGAGGTGAAGGGTCACCTCCCCCATGCGCCGGCCATGGGGACGGGCACCCCCCTCCTCCTATAAAAGGACCCCCTCTTCCTCCTTCTTCCTCACACCTCCTTGTGAAGGATCTCTCCCTCTCTAGAATTATTCCCCCATGGTCTCGGATTAGCGAGATACATGTTCCCGGTGGCATTTCGTCTGGAAGGAGTTGCTGCTTCCACTGGATCACTGGAGCGAGGAGGTGGAGGTTGTCCGGTGGCTTAAACGTGTGTGCGAGTGCGGATGTGCTGCTGAGTTGCGGTGCCTGGACTTCCTCACGATCTTAAGATCGGCAAGTGTACGACTACATCAACCACGAGTTCCTACTCGTTAACAAAACTCATTGTCTTCGAGGGTAAGTTCTCGTTGGATGTATGTCCACCCATTGCTATGTACCTAGTAGATAGATCTTGGCGTGTAGTTCGCATCATAGGAAATTTTTTGTTTTCTATGCTGCGGACCCAACAGATCCATATGTGGTTTGTGTAAAGAACACACATGCAATGACACTGGTGGGTCCATATGTCGTTTGTGAAAAGAACACACATGCAATGACAAGTGCTGGTTTTTAGTATAAGAACACACATGCAATGACTCTAGTGGGTCCATATGTGGTTTGTGAAAAGAACACACGTGCAATGACTGTAGTGGATCCATATGTGGTCTATGGAAAGAACACACATGCAATAGTTGATCCATGTGTGGTTCATGAAAGGAACACACATGCAGTGAACACTGGTTGATCCATATGTGATTCATGACATGAACACACATGCAATGCCACTGGTTGATCCATATGTGGTTTGTGAAAAGAACACACATGCAATGACTCTAGTGGCTCCATATGTGGTTTTTGGAAAGAACACACATGCAATGAACACTTGTGGATCCATATGTGGTTTATGGAAACAACATACATGCAATGACTCTGCTGGATCCATGTGTTTTTTGTGGAAAGAACACACATGCAATTCTATTTGTTGATCCATGTGTGGTTTGTGAAACGAATACACAGGCAATGCCATTGGTTGATCCATGTGTGGTTTGTGGAAACAACACACATGCAATGGCATTAGTTGATCCATATATGTTTCATGACAGGAACACACATGCAATGACTCTAGTGCGTCCATATGTGGTTTGAGAAAAGAACACACATGCAATGACTCTAGTGGATCCATATGTGGTTTGCGGAAAAGAATACACTTGGAATGAACACTGGTGGACCGATAAGTGGTTTTTGGAAAGAACACACATGAAGTGAACACTGGTTGATCCATATGTGATTTGTGAAAATAACACAAACGCATAGACTCTAGTGTGTCCATATTGGTTCATGACAGGAACACAAGCAATGACATTGCTTGATCCATATGTGGTTTGTGACAATAACACATATGCAATTGGTTAATCCATGTGTGGTTTGTGGAAAGAACACGCATGCAATGACTCTAGTGTGTCCATATGTGGTTTGTCAAAAGAACACACATGGAATGACTCTAGTGGATCAATATGTGGTTTGTGGAAAGAACACACATTCAATAACCACTGGTTGATCCATATGTGGTTTGTGGAAAGAACACACATGCAATGACACTAGTGGATCCATATGTTGTTTGTGAAAATAACACACATGCAATGACTCTAGTGCTAGTTTTCGTATAAGAACACACATGCAATGACTCTAGTGGGTCCATATGTGGTTTGTGAAGAGAACACACGTGCAATGACTCTAGTGGATCTATATGTGGTTTGTGGAAAGAACACACATGCAATGACATTGGTTGATCCATGTGTGGTTTGCGAAAAGAAGACACATGCAATGACACTGTTTGAGCCATATGTGGTTGTGGAAAGAACACACATGCAATGACTATGGTGGATCCATGTGTGGTTTGTGAAAAGAACACACATGCAATGACATTGGTGGATCCATATGTTGTTTGTGGAAAGAACACACATGCAATGACTCTAGTGGATCCATATGTGGTTTGTGGAAAGAACACACATGCAATGACCACTGTTTGATCCATATGTGGTTTGTGGAAAGAACACACATGCAATGACACTGGTTGATCCATGTGTGGTTTGTGGAAAGAACACACATGCAATGACTCTGGTGGATCCATGTGTGGTTTGTGCAAAGAACACACATGCAATGCCATTGGTTGATCCATGTGTGGCTTGTGAAAACAACACACATGCAATGCCATTGGTTGATCCATGTGGTTTGTGGAAAAGAACACACATGCAATGACATTGGTGGACCATATGTGGTTTGTGGAAAGAACACACATGCAATGGCATTGGTTGATCCATGTGTGGTTTGTGAAAAGAACACAAATGCAATTATGCTAGTGGATACATATGTTGTTTGTGGAAAGAGCACGCATGCAATGAACACTAGTGGATCCAAATGTGGTTCATGACAGGAACACACATGTAATGACTCTAGTGGATACATATGTGGTTTGTGGAAAGAACACACATGTAATGAACTCTAGTGGATCTATCTTGGCATAATTTGATGTATGCCATGATGTATTTCATTCTAAAAGACACTCACTTTCCATTTTTATACTACTCAGCTTTGCCCTTGGTTTTTTGATACTACCGAGTTTTGCCCCCCTCTCTCTCTTTCGTAGAAACCCAAATATGTGCCCACTTTGTCTGCTACGCCCTGATTGGTTGTCACAGTTGTCACGCGGATCGTGCGCACCAACCGTTGATACTATGTGATCCAACGAGGCTCGTTGCACACGTCGTGCCCTTCACAGGACAGCGCGAGACAGCATGGACGTCTCCCTCAACGAGATTTATACAAGAAGGAACACGACGCCGTCCATAGAAAAAGTCGTCGAGTAGTAATGTCATGTTTAATCTAGTCTGCAAAGGCTACAAGTCTACTTCACGGCAGCTGGTCATCCACGGCCCACGGGCTATACCATTTTTACTATGCAGCACGCTTGCACTCTCACTTCTGACAGGCCCCCACCACAGGAACCTTCCACGCAGCAGCCGCAGCCGGAAGAGCTGCCTACCGGGGCCCTCGAGGAGGCCTAAACGTCCCTGCATTAAAAAACCAGCCTATCGGGTCCTCCATTCGCACTCATCCACTACTCTCTCTTCCCTATCTAGAAAAACCCCACAATCTTGAATGTACTTGCACGAACCTTCTCCATGAAACCAGTGTGTGGGGATGAGTGTCCGGGCATCGCCGCCGGGGTGGTGCTTCACGCGGCTGATCTGGAGGAGCATCACGCAGCACAAGGCCAGGAGGACGTGCAGTTCAACCACTTGGGGTACCATGTGCTCTCCGGCGCTGATGACTTTGGAGGCCCCGATGAGGGCGTGGGGTTCGACAAACACACTTCGCTCGTGTACCCGGAGGTACATCTATTTCTAGATGTTTCATATTTTTTGCTCGAGCTTAATCTGTCCTGGCGTCATAAAAAAATCTAGTCGTAATGATTAGATACAACATATGAACCGGTACATGGAGATATCTAGTCTGTTCTGAATGAATCCATATTATTTATTTATTAATAAGTTATCAAGAACACAAACCACATTAATTTAGGAGAGAGCTAGGGAGACGACCGTAATGAACTGCTCAACCTGTATAGACATGTTATTGCATCGAAAGTAACTCGGAATGGTGGAAGGAATATATATTTATTATAATGGTCATTTCGGTTTGTATTCCATACATTACAGGTGGATTCAAGTGATATGGACTATGACAAGGAGACCAGGGACAACAAGAGCCGCCATGTCATGAAGAAGCTCAAGAGCGGGATACTCCCTTTCCGCACTCGACTTGGGGAGCTCAGGTGCCCTTTCTGTAAGAAAGGAGTCAACCCGAGGATTGCTAGCTTGATTCCGCATGCGGTTGGCATCGATAAAAGCTCGGCTAGTAAACACAAGTCGGCGACCAAGGCTAAGCACGCTGCTTATGGAAAATTCCTAAAGGAGTATGTCAAGACCGGCCTAGTGTCCCCTTACTTAGGAATCAGCAACTTCTAGCCGACCAACCCGTCACTGTGTTAGCCCGACCACTAATAATATTTAGTTCTCTTACCGTATCTAGACCCTTAAACTATGGGGATTTCTATTTTCGTACCCTTCAAAATATATTCAAGTTCATCTATTTATGGAGTTAAAGTTCCAGTGGCATACTCATTATTTTGCATGGATAGAGGGGTGCCCCCGACAGATATAAGGGTTATCCTGTCCACTAGATCACAGAGGATCAACGGTTGGTGGGCATGATCTATGAGACAACTGTCTCGACCAATCAGAGCATAGCAGCAAAGGTGAGCACAGGTGCGAGAGATGGATACAAAGAGAGGGGAAAACTGCGTAGCACTTAAGAACTAAGGGCAAAACTAAGTAGAACTTAAAAACCAAGGGAAAAACTGAGTAGAACTTAAAAACCAATGGCAAGAGTGACAAAGGGATTCAAATAGAAAATAGAAAATGATTTAAAAATGGAACCAAACCGCTAGTGTTATGCTCGAGGGAAAAACTGAGTACAACAGAATCGCCATGGTTAGACACGAGGGAAAAACATGACTCACGGTATGCGTGTGCGGTGCACGGGGCGGTAGCGGACACGTGTGGCCGTGCACGGTGCATTAGCGTACGCGGTGCACGGTAGTGCAATGAAACATCGCTTCCCTTCTCCTTTAATAGAGGCCTCCCCACTCACACTCATCACGCACTCGCACTCAACCGTCTCCACTATCCCATCACCTTCTGCAAACGCCCAACAAAACCCCAACCACGTCGACGATGGAGAAGAATGGAGCGGTGCCCATCGGCGCCTCCAAGGCCGCTGGCGAGGAGCCCCAATCCCCGTACAGACCCCCGTTCCCGTCCCGCATCCGCCGTAGCCGCCGGCGAGGAGGCCCCCGCCGGTCTCGGACAGATCCCGCTCGACTGGGACCCCTACGAGGAGGTTGTCTATATAAGGCCGGAAAACCCCTACGACACCAGCCTCGCCGACCCATGGTCGGAGGTAACCAGGGTTTTCTCCCCTTCCCTTGTTCTTCCCCTATTCCCATCCTTGGATGCTAGATCGTATGTTATTAGGGCTCGGTTGTTCGTCTTTTTAAGTAGCTAATCCTCTTGTGTTAGATCTCGATTTTCGACGAATCCCCATGTTCGTAGTTGGGATCAGTATTCAATTTGGTTTGAGATTAGGGGAATAATCGGGAGATCTCAATTGATCAATCTATGCAAATAATCAATCCCAATAATCAAAGTATCTCCATCGTGTCCTTATTGCACTCTACTGTTTTTTTCCAACAGGAGGATAGCAGCGACGTCCGCAGCAACGACGAGTCTAAGGACACCAAGACTCGTCATGTGCTGAGGAGGCTAAAGTCCGACCAGTACAATAACTTCTTCACCGGCGACGTGTACAGGTGCCCCTTCTGTCCACCAGGAGGCTCCGTGCCACGGACTTCAACTCTCTCATGAAGTATTCTAAGGACGTGAGGACCTGCGGTGAGTCCGTGAACATCCACGGCTTCAAGGCCAAGCACCAGGAGCTCGGTCTTCACCTCCGCAACCTCCAGAAGGTGGCTATCAAGGAGGGTCGCATGCCCCCGATTAGACCCAAGGTACCCAAGGTCAAGGCGCTGGGCAACAAGAAGTGGAGGAGGTGCCAGAGGGAGGAGGCAGATGCCCTCCTGGTAGAGGCCACGAGGGGCCACTGATCAGCTCCTGCTGCTACTGTTGTAAAGCAGCTTATTTTGTCTTCTCTATATTGAACCTGTCAGCTGCTGCTGCTGCTGAGTAGCCTAATTGTTGAACCTCGTTAAGTACCGTACTATATAACCTATATTAGATGCTTTATCTACATCTGGTCTATTTTGCTGAATTTATTTATGGTGCTGGTTTGTTTTGCTGCTCTAGATTTGCTACCAGATTGGGGGAAAACGAGGGCAAAAGGAACAATAAATGAAGAGAGAAGCTTCTCTAGATTCCCTACCTTTTTGGGCAAAAAAACACAACTGTTAGCGAGAGAGGGGAAAAGGCGCTCTTAAAAAGGCCAAATAACAAAAAAAACTTCCAATTTAGGCGCCAGGGCGCATGTAACGCCAAGCCTTTGACCAGACGGCACCCCCTCCGAGCGCATGTGAGGGCTTTGGAATATCGGGAGGGCAAAAGTGAGGACAAACGAGACACAATGTTGCTATAGGTAAATCTGACAAAAAGCTAAATTTGGTCCATGTCTATGCTTACACTTCTTAAACTTGTTAGGAATAATAGTTGTACACTTCCTTTTGTCCTGTCACGTTACGTCGTGTCAGCACCGCGCACCTGCTATGGATCGGCAACGGGACGATGGTCTACGTCACCGGTCTCTGCCACGCCAAAGCCACGTCGCACACCCGTCCCATCGCCTACCGGGACGGACACCGAATTTAATCGCTAGGATTGGAAACCAACTGTGCTCGCCCGGTCAAACTTGCTTCCACATGGGTATGACCAGAATATTGGTAAATGCAATTTAAGCATCGGCTTCCATCTCCTCAGCTCATCAATGTGCAAAAATCCCCAACTCATTCCTTCCACCGCCCTCCGCCGCCACCGCAGCCACCGCAAGAACCATCGATGCTGCTGCAGGCACTGCCTCCGCCGGGCCATACCACCGCAATAGATCACTCCACCGCCACGCCTAGTCCAAGCCACCATTACTGACCCTAGGCCACTGCCACCACATTAGCTACTGCCATGGACGCAGAGTACGGCGTGTTCAGTGAAGGGGAGCGACTTCACCGACGAGTACACCATCACCGCCCATGGCACCACCAAGCTGACAGTCGTCCACACAAATGCATCAGCGGAGGTCGCCAAGGTCATCACAATGTACGAGCGGTGGCTACAAGAGCCGATGGGCAGGTATAAGATCGTCGGCCTTGACCTCGAGTATACCGGAGATAGGAAGAGGACAATGCTTTTGCAGCTGTCCATGCGCAACCACTGCCTCCTATACCACGTATGTAGGGCCAAATCTGTATGCCCGGAGCTTCGCGAGTTCCTACACAGGAGGGAGATCTACTTCGCCAGCATCGACATCAAGAACAACACTCCGATGCTAGAGCGGGATCTCCTCGTTCAAGTCGCCAATCACATCCATCTCCAATGTTTGTGGAGGTACCCGGATGGCGGTACGGGGAAAGCCGGCATGGCTAGACTCGCTGCCGGCATCATCGACTGCGAGTACACCGGCATGAAAGTCGAGTTCCCGAAGTACCTGCACAAGCGATGGGAGTGGAGGCACCTAGATTACGATGCGATGAAGTACGCAGGCAGGGACGCGTATGTCTGCTACGAGATGCTCAACAAGATCTGGCGGGTATGTGTGTGTTGTTTACCACTACTAGTTTCGCATTTCATTCCTAGTATTATCTCGCCTGTATTTTATCTTGCATGTATTTTCTAAGCATTCTGTGTGTAAGAACCAATCTCATATGATCCATGTGCTATTAGCTAATTAACCTGTATGAATTACATTCCCCCTTTTGTATGCTCAACATTCATTCTTACAAATTCTGTCTGTGCCATTTGCATGCGGCAGAATCCAGGACTGACATGCAAAAGGTGTGATACATTCATCAATCATAACCAAACCCAGATTATAGCAAGGGATACAGTCATAACCAAACCCATATTATAGTTCAACAAAGGTAATACACAGTAGTTCGTAATTGCTCACATAGTGTACTTCTCAAATAACATGTTTTCATAAACACAACAATCATGCACTAAAAGTCTACATCCTAGCCTGTTGGAGAAGGTAACCGATCCCAGGATGCCTTCGATCGCTTGCCCTGGCTTGTAGATTCATCTACACTCCGGTATCTGGGGCAAACAACCTGCCTTGGTGGTGGTTCAATGATGTGATGCCTCGAACGAGATTTTACAATCTAGCGGTACAGCTCGTGGATAATATACCCGTCAATTGCAGTGTACTTCAGATTAGGTTCAGAAAGTGGCTTATCCTCCCAGTAATCGTGCCCTAAACGCCTCCATGAACATCTCGGCAATTTGCCCTTTATGTCAGCGTACCACGGGTCGGTGAGTTCGGAGGCAAGAGCGGCCATCCCGGTCTTGCCGCCCTTCGTCCCTGGGATCCAGTAAATTTCCTAGATGTCCACTCTGCACTCCTTTGGGATTCTAATGTTGACAGTCGGGATTTCAAGCAGTTTAGTGTCATTCGTGATGTCAACACTAGTAAATGTTATGTGCTGGCTCACGAGCAAGTCATGAAACAGATCCCTAATGCTTTCGCCCCACCTGCATGAAAATGAATTCAGACAAATAATATAGCAATAACTTTTGCAAACAGACGGTTCAGGAACAAAAAGATAGCAAAGTCTACCAGATCCCATCAGCCCCCTTCTCGCAAAAAGGCTGGTATACGAGGACGTGCCCCTTCATGGAGAGTTGCACCACGGCGATCATACAGTGATCGATGTTGTACTCGCGGTCGAGACCTACGGACCTGTTTTCTTCAAACCGCAGGCAACTCGTGTAATTATTCAGAGTGTTCCTCACCGTCCGAGGGTTGGTGGTGTAGACGACATCGATCTTCTTCCCGCCATGTACTTCTATGTCAAAGTGCACAGTTGCTTACCTGCCGTCGTTTCGGACGTCCGAAGAGTCCATGACTACAGGCAAGAGGGAAAGGATATGGAGGAAGAGGGTGATGCCGTGGTGGAGGAAATGGATGGGGCCATGGAGGAGAAAGATGATGACGCCGTGGAGGAGGAAATGAGATGGAGAAGTGAAAGATTGGAACTTCCCTTACCAATATCTAGAATGGTGCACGACCATTCGTAGTAGGGTTAAGGTGGAGAAAAATGGTGGTTTTACACATCGACGCTAGCGCCTTCCTAAAATTTGTCCTTGGCCACTTACATGCGGTGGAATCGAGGTCTGCCATGCACGATCCAAGTCAAACTTAGTCATGTTTGCGTGTTCCGACCTTCACTCACTGATAGGTGTGCCGCACATTTCTCTCTCTTACGATTTATTTTTCACTTCCTCTAGACGGTTCCAGTGCACGCCCTTAATAATTACGCACCCTTCCTTGTCTTCCACGCGGAAGAGAACCGGCAGTGGCGGCGGTTCCTCACCGGGCCACTCCCTACTCGAACAACTGCAGCCATCCCTGATTCCATCCCCTCTCGAATCCATCCGCCTCCTTATCAAAATGCCTCCATTAATCTACCGGATTCCAGACTCCATTTGTCGCTATGGGTAGAGCTTGGGGTAGCAACGGGCTGAAGCGAAAGGCATGCGCCGAGGACGCGGATGGCCAGGGCGACCGCCACCATGAGGATTGGGGATGGCCGAACCTCAGCGTCGTGAACATGCAAAGGATCGCCACGGGGTTGGACATCATCTCTGCCGGCCGCCTCGCTCGCTACATCCCTGGCTACCGCTTCACGATGCGGGACATGGACAAACAACCGTTCAGCACGCCAGGCCTTCTTTACCCAGATACCAGCAAATGGCCAAACGACCGCGATGGCCACGTAAGTTCCAGTATCTTGCTTATTGGTTCGGTCATATCATTGATTCATATGTGCTGAACTCTCATCGGAATCCTATGTTCCTTTCATCAAACATGTTGTGTGCACGCATGATTTGAACAAATCGAACCATTTAAGACTATTCTATACAGCGGAAGCTCAGCTCGTACCTGATATTCTGGTATTTTCGTAGTGACACAGTCTTACTTTAGGTGATAGACGAGTTGTCAATTTCGATTTGCAATGGAATGCCTGCTAGGTGATATTCTGTTTCCTAAAATAAAAACAAACAGATTAGACGATTTAAGGCTGTTATGCCCCAAGCTGTTTATGATCATCGTCAAGAGTTTGTTCTGGGCGCTCTGCTCCTACTCCATATATTGGGTATCTTCGTAGTGACATAGGAAAAATTTAGGAGATATCTGAGGAGACACTCGTATTTAGGCAATATTTTTGTACTTTAATCTGAAGGTCCATTTGTCAAATTGTATTTGTAATGGAATCCATGCTAGGTGATTGTACCAACTGACAACAAACTCTACATAATATTCATGCAAAACTGATGTTGCTGGATAAGTGGTCCGAATCAGTAGTGGTGAATATCAAGGAAGAAGAAGAGACGGAAAAGGGAGATGACTAGAACTGAGTGGGTGGCAACGGCGAGTGGCTGGTCCTTTTATCACAGGATGGGAGTACTTGGAATCTAAAAAATGGCTATAGATCGTTGAGACTTACATTGCCATATTTGGAGGGTGTCGGCATTACTGCATTCAACAACGGGTGGCCGCCGCCCATTTCCGAATTCGCTTATAGGTTCAACATGGCAGAACTTGAGCTCCTGAAGGTACATCTCCCACATAGACCGCGAGAGGGGGTGTCAACACCCGGATTTTTAATCCCAGATGCCCATTATGCCATACCTCGCAATCCTAGGATTACTATTTTTACGAGACATAACAGATTGGATATCATAGTACATCATCCATTACAAACTATACATAAGGTCTTACACAAATAAGGATCTCCTGATCCAGTCTTAATACAACAAGCAGCGGAATTAAAAGATAAGCGTAGCGGTGGGGTCCATCTTCACGGGCACATGCAATGCTGACGAAGGCAGATAGTCCTAGTTATCATAGCCGTCCTGCTGGCCATCATCTTGATAGTATCCTTCATAGTCTGGCCATGAGAATAGCCAGGTACAAAAGCCATGAGTACTCTTAAAGTACTCGCAAACTACCACTAACTAGTAGTATCATTCTAAGTTAAAGTGCTAAAACTATGTTTAACTATAAAGTTAAGTTTGAAACCTAAGTTGAGTTCTGAAGCAAAGAAAGATAAAAAAAAGTTCTAGAATTACTTAAGTTGGGAAGCTATTGTCATAAAACACAACCCTGTTGTGGTCAAGTCAAAATTCATCATTCCTTTCATAAGTCATTTTTGAAAACATCTGACAACGAAACAGTATGGCCATTGCAACTGTCCATAACCGCGGACGCGGCTATTCGAATAGTTTTACACTCTGCAGAGGTGGTACACTTTCACCACAAGATTCGATACATCTATCAGGGATAACCCTGAATCATCATACTTAGTATGCAGATAATCAAACATAACCTTTCCTTTACACACCCTAGTATATGAACCTCTCCTATGAGCATGGCCTCCCAACCATGACCATTTGTCATCTTGGGCACTGCATAGGTGGACAACATTGAGAGGTAGCCTCAGCTCAAACCTCTCCCGCGAGGGAACTAATACTAATGCACATAAATTTCCAGCTAAGCCTTACCCAATTCAGGTAATGTGGTTGTATGGTAAATTTGGAATGGTATCGCATCCGAATCCAACCATCAGTTTTATAAAAGGGTTAAGGATCATGCCTCAACATTTTCATCATCATAAACCCTTTTGTGTTTCTCAACACATGTCAAAACATTTCAATAGAATGACTCATCATTCCAAGGTTTTCATAATTCATTTTCACCAAGTGTGCCCATCTAAAGTGACTCAAGTTTTTTTATCTACTCTAAACTACTAAGTTAAGAGTGTTCACTAAGGTGGAAAAGATTGGGATCAATCTCATGCCATAGAATGACATCTAAGGGATTCTATATAGGTCAAGTTTTATACTCTTTATGCTACCTTCTAAACAAGTAAATGACTTTGTGTAAGGTAAAGGAAGTAAAGCTTGAATTTAAAACTTGGGGGTAAATACTAGTCAAGGTAGTGTAACCAAAGTATGCCTAAGGCATCTTTGCTAAACCATCTAGTTCAATCCTAGCTTGCTAAGAATTATACTTGCAAGTGTTAGCTTACATTGTTAATGGTGGCTTGCCTTGGTTGGTGAAGTGGTTGAAGTTTTCTTCTTCTTCTTCTTGGTAGAACTCCTCCTCGAAAGCTTGGTCGGTACTATCGTCTATAAATACATACGGAGTACACAATCACCAAACAATACTTAACTAGTCTAATTAGCACTCTAAGGCATACAGTTGATGATCTATTACCATCACAAGCATTACAAGTTTAATTCAATAGTTTCATCCTTTTTATTTTAGAAAAGTAATTTCTACTCATTGGAAAATTAACTAAGATTTAATATTCACCACTTAAAATATGGGATCATGTGGACACATGTCATCACCACATATTCTAATATGTAAGAATGTGATTTAAGGGTTGGATCAAAATTACTTTGGTTTAAGTTCATTATTTAATGATTTAAAGTGACTAGAAATGCCTATATAGTATTATTTTGGTACTAGTCCAAAGTCACTGCATGTAAACCTTAATATTATTACATATTCAGATAGATATGATGAAATTTGATTTTTGAGATTTGGAATCAACTCAAAATCTATCTTGGTTGATTTTATAAAAATGTTGCAAGGTGCAAATGCTTATGTTTTGTTATTTTTACTAGGAGAGATATATAACTCTAATTGAATTACATCCAACGGGCTTGGATAGATAATTTCAATACCTTTCAGGAAAAATTGATTTGATGCAATTTGGATTTGTTAAACTCCCAGAATTGATTCTTAACTAGTGGACTAAAACTAGATTAACTCTAAATAGAAAAACTAAAATTTGAAACTTTCACACACGCGGGAACTAACTGGGCCGGCCCAGCTACGCACAGTAAGTGCAGCGGGCTGCCTGACAGGCGGGCTCCACCGGTCAGCGACACAACTTAACCGAAACGGTATCTATTATCCTGGGCCACACGATCTAAAGACGATCCAACGGTGGTGAGTCATCGTCGACGACAGATCACTCCGGCGAGAACGTGACCTAGACGCGGCGGTGGGGGTCGATTGGGGGCATACCAGGGCTCCAGCAAGGTCGGCGAGGCGGGCAAACGAGCTGGTAGACGACGGCGAGGCGAGGTGCGGTTGCGGCGGAGCTTGGGGTGCTCTAAATTGCGAACGCCCTTCTCCTCCTGCTGCGGCGGCTTCGGCTTCAATTTCGGCGAGACAGAGCTCGAGCAGTTTTGGCGAGTGGTGGCTAAGATTTAGTGAGAGGTGAGGAGTGTGGGAGTGTGGAGAAATGGGGCTGGGGTGGCCGCTTTATATAGGCTCGACGAGGGGACAGAGTGGGCGACGGTGAGGTCATCGGTGACGACGTTGCAGGGCTCTCTCGGCATAGGCGAGGGCGGCGATGGATGCTCTGTTCCCCGGCGATCCTCTGAGGCTTAAAGGCGCGGCAAGGCGAAGTCTCTACTGGTCGGGAGCGTGCGATGAACTGCGCGCAAACAGCGGTCTTTGACGGTGTTCCTCTGGTCGGTTGGTCACGAGGCGGTGAACGATGATGTATGGGCGGTTGCTGGGCCTGCTGCGGCTGCTGACACGCAATGCTAGCGCTAGGCGCGGTCTGTGCGGCTCTAGCGGGCGCGGCGCTCTAGGGTGATCGGCATGGCAGACATCGGCATGGGCGCGAGCAATTGAGGCTTGTCCTCTGCTCGTTTTTGGTCGGGGCTGGTCGAGGCGAAGCGGTGTGATGGCGCCTATCTCCCAGCAAGCGAAGGAGAGCGCGGGATGGGCTGGGGCGAGCGGTCCGTGGTCGACCTGGGGCAAGGCTCCGGGCGGCGAGTTACTAGAGCAGACAGGGGAGAGGGAGAGAGGGTTAGGCCCGGGGTTCTAGCTGGGGCAACCAGGGGACCAAGTTAGGCCCAAATGGTTACCAAAGCTACTGCTCACTATAGTGTTTTAAGATTTGCAAGATTTGTGCCTACCACCTGCTCGACATAATTGCCGAAAGAAGCAAACTTTTGAATTTTGGGTTCAAATTTTTTGAGTGATCTCCACTAGTACTAGGTAGTCTCTGGTTGCAAGGGTTTTGAAAATGGACTTCATTTGGATAGTTTTGAAATATGGGTGATCTAGACATATGCATTGAATTCAATTTTAAACTGTCATTTAAAATAAGTATTTGAAAGTTTTTAGTAGATCACAAAGTGGGCCTTGGTACCCCATTATGTTTACTAGCAAGGGGTGCAAAGATCTAGAATTATTTCTACTGGGAAATGAGTGCTAGGAACACTCAAAGTAGTGTAGTGGGTTAAAATGACCAAAATGACCATTCCTCATTTTTAATTGTTTTTGATTTGATCTTCTTTGGGATTTGCTTGGGAATGATTTAGATGATGTTTAATTCACCTAAGAAACATTTTACAAGCAATGCATCACAGAACCATGGAAATTCAAAACAACTCCTAATTTAAATGCACATACACATGAATGCTTTCATATCTTTAATTGGAAAAGTTTTAGTTAACCCTAATTTTGAGGATTTGGATCTTGATAATCTTGGATTAAAGTTTTGGGATGTTACAAACCTTCCCCCCTTAAACAAAATCTTGTCCCGAGATTTACAAAGAAACTAGGAACTAAAGAGATCTGGGAACTCTGTCCTAATGTAATCTTCGCGCTCCCAAGTGGCTTCCTCCTCGGTATGGTTGCTCCACTGAATCTTGAGAAACTTGATGCTCCTAGTCCTGGTGGTTCTGTAAGCTTCTTCTAAGATACGGATGGGCACTTCCTGATATGTCAGGTCATTGTTGATTTCTACAGCTCTGTGATCGATGTTCTTGAAAACTTCAGTCTTCTCGGGCACTTCCAAGCATTTGCGAAGTAACAAGATATGGAACACATTGTGGATGGCTGACATCTCTTCAGGTAGGTCCATTTGATACAATACATCTCCTCGACGGTTCAGAATCTTGAAGGGTCCTATATATCTGGGGGCTAACTTTCCTTTCAGACTAAAGCGTTGGGTTCCTTTCAATGGTGAAACCTTGAGATATACAAAATCTCTGACATTGAAAGTCAGGTCTCTCCTCCTTTTGTCAGCGTAACTCTTCTGTCTGGATTGGGTGGTCTTGAGGTGCTCACGGACTTTGTGAACCTTCTATTCGGCTTCTCGGAGAATGTCGGGTCCAAAGATCTGACTCTCTCCGACTTGTGACCAATTCAAAGGGGTACGACACTTTCTTCCATATAGGAATTCAAATGGTGCCATCTGCAAACTAGCTTGATAACTATTGTTATATGAGAATTCTGCGAAAGGCAGGCAGTCTTCCCATTTTGATTTGTATTCCAACACACAAGCTCTTAACATATCCTCTAGAATCTGGTTGACTCTCTTAGTTTGTCCATCATTTTGTGGGTGATAAGCGGTACTGAAGTTCAACTTGGCTCCTAATCCTTCCTGGACTTTCTGCCAAAATCTTGAGGGAAATTGGGTTCCTTGATCTGATACTATGGTCTTGGGGGTTCCATGCAGACTAACAATCCTAGCAATGTACAGCTCTGCTAGCTTTGCATTCTGGTATGTAGTCTTGACAGGTATAAAGTGGGCAACCATAGACAGTCTATCAACTATGACCCAGATTGAGTCATTTCCCCTACTGGAAGTAGGCAAACCGGTGATAAAGTTCATTCCCACAGAATCCCATTTCCATTCCGGAATTTGCAATGGTTGCAACAGTCTTGCAGGTCTCTGATGCTCTGCTTTGACTCTTTGACAGATGTCACACTTGGCGATGTAGCTTCCGATTTCTCTCTTCATCTTGTGCCACCAAAATTGCTCTTTCAAATCCTGATACATCTTCGTTCCTCTGGGGTGGATAGAATAAAGAGTATCATGAGCTTCCTTCATGATAACTTGCTTCAGCTCCGAATCTGCTGGCACACAGATACGGCCTTTGTACCACAGTATGCCTTCTTCGTCTTCCGTGAATCCAGGTACCTTTCCTATACCAATACGACGTTTGATTCCGTCGATACTTTCATTTCCCTTCTGGGATTCCTTGATTTGGCTAATCAAAGTGGGTTGAAGTTCAATGCTAGCTAAGAATCCTTTGCTAACTAATTCAGTTCTGAACTGCTCCAACTCCTCATACAAGCTTGGCTGCTTTTCTTTGATCATGGTGTTTAGCCTACACGGCAATCTGCTAAGAGCATCCGCTACCACATTAGCTTTGCTGGGGTGATAGTGAATGTCAAGGTCATAATCCTTCATTAACTCCATCCATCTCCTTTGCCTCATATTCAGCTCCTTCTGAGTGAAAATATACTTCAAGCTCTTGTGATCTGAGTAAATCTCACAGCGATTACCCATCAGATAATGACGCCATGTCTTCAATGCCAACACTACGGCTGCTAATTCAAGATCATGGTTCGGATAGTTCTGCTCATGCTGGTTCAGTTGTCGAGACAGATACGTGATGACTTTGCCTTCTTGCATCAATACACATTCGAGACGAATCTTGGATGCATCACAGTATACATCAAACGGCTTCTTGATGTCTGGCATGATCAATATTGGGGCTGATATCAATCTCTTCTTCAGCTCCTGGAAACTGGCTTCACATTTGTCTGTCCATTCAAACTTCTTGTCCTTCTTCAACAATTGGGTCATTGGTCGGGCTATGCTCGAGAATCCTTCTACGAACTTGCGGTAATATCCCGCTAATCCTAGAAATGCACGGACTTGGCTTTGAGTGGTTGGGGCTTCCCATTCTTCGACATCTTTGATCTTAGCGGGATCAACAGAGACTCCTCCGGTAGACACAATATGTCCTAGGAATCCTACTTCTTTCAGCCAAAACTAACACTTGCTGAACTTGGCATATAATTGATGCTCTCTCAAGGTTTCTAGGATGATTCTCAGATGTCGCTCATGGTCTTCTTCTGACTTGGAGTAGATAAGGATGTCGTCGATAAACACAACTACAAACTTATCTAGGAAATTCATAAAGATCTTATTCATGAGATTCATGAAATAAACAGGGGCATTGGTTAATCCAAAAGACATAACCGTATACTCGTATAAACCATAGCGAGTGGTAAAGGCGGTCTTCGGAATATCCGTTGCACGAATCGTAAGTTGGTGATAACCAGTCCTAAGATCAATCTTTGAGAATACATAGGCTCCAGTCAACTGATCAAATAGATCCTCTATCTTTGGCAAGGGGTACTTATTCTTGATGGTAACGTCATTCAATTTTCTATAATCTGTGCACAAATGATTGCCTCCATCTTTCTTATCGACAAATAACACTGGTGATCTCCATGGCGAAGCGCTTGGTTTAATCGAGCCTTTCTCTAACATTGCATCCATCTGTTCTTCAGTTCCACTAACTCTGAGGGGTTCATGTTATAGGGTCTCTGGGCTATGGGTCCAGTTCTGGGGATTAGTTCGATAATGAACTCAATATCCCTATCCGGGGGCATACTTGGCAATTCATCTGGGAATACGTCGGGGTATTCACAGACTACTCTAACCTGGTCAATGGTGGGCAGGGCTACACTCTTGTTGCACTTGAATTGACGTGGTAAGGTTTCAGAGATATGCTCTATTATTACTCCAGAGCTACTGGTCATGGTGATGGCTTTCTTGGCATAGTCTATCATTCCTTTATGCCTTGACATCTAGTCCATACCTAGTACTACTTCCAATCCTTTGGTTCCAAGTACAATTAGGTTGGCATAAAAATCTATCTCATGTATTCTAATAGGCACAGCTTTGCAAAATTTTCTAGCTTTGGTTGTTGAACCGGGGATTTGAACTATCATGACATGCTTCAGGTTGGTTGGGTGATTCTTACTAGTGCATGAAAATTCTTCGATGACAAATGAATGCGATGCTCCCGAATCAAACAACACTCTTGCTAAAACTGAGTTGACAGAAAACATACCCAGCACTACGTCTAGCGCTTCTTGGGCTTCTTTGGCGTTCATGTGGAAGAGACGACTGTTGCGGTTGTGAGGGTTCCCTGGGGCAAATCTTCTTCCTGGTTGAACACGACGTTGCTGCTGAGCTGGGGCATTCACATTGGTAGTGGCTGTAGTCTTTTTGGGACACTCATTGGAATAGTGACCCTTCACTCCACACTCGAAACAAGTGATCTGGGACTTGTCTTTTGCTGCGACAGGCACAACATTGCTGCCAGTTCTGGGTGCAGTGTTGTTGTTGTTGTTGCTCTTGGGAGGTGCACAGTTGAAATTGTTGGCATTGCTAGAGTTGTGATGGTTTCCTCCGGACTTCACATTGCCTCCGCTACGATTAGGGTAGCTTGGGTGAGACGTTGGGGGTCGATTGTTCCTTGGTGCATATCCCGATGAGGGGTTAGGATGGTACTTCTGGTGACTGCTGGATCCAGACTACTGCATCATACGATGCTTGCGGTTGTCGTTTGCCTGGTTAATCTTCCCTTCCATCTGAATGGCAGAGTCGACTAGCTCTTCTAGATCCTCGAAATGGATGTTGACGAGGGTTGTCTGCATCTCATCATGCAGTCCATTTAGGAATATCTCATTGTTCTTGGCCTCCGTGTTGATCTCATCAGGTGGATATCTGGCAAGTGACATGAATTTGTCACGGTATTCCACCACAGTCATTCTTCCTTGCTTCAATTCATGGAATTCATTTCTCATCCGGGTGACTAGACCTTGCGGCACGTGGGTGCGGCTGAACTTGACTTTGAAAGCTTCCCAGGTCATAACTTGACCATGGTTCATCAGGAGGATACAGTTCCACCAAGCTCTTGCATCTCCCGCCAGATAGTGGGTGGCGAAGATAACTTTCTCATTTTCATCAACTCTTGCAACTTCTAAGTTATTTTCCATTTTCTGTAACCATTCATCAGCATCTAGTGGGTTTTTTGACATGCTAAAGATTGGTGGATTGGTGTTCTGAATTTTTTTTAGTTTGGATCCCTGGTGATCCTAATTTCCATGCCCTTGGTTGTTGAGAGCCATATGTGCGATCTGTTGAAGTGTTGCTAAGTTGGCTTGGCGCTCTGCCCTACTTGCTTCACGGTCTGCGATGAGATTCTACAAGATTTGCAGCATTGGGTGTTGCGACGAGCTGCTCCCTCCTTGGTTTCCACGAGTCATCTAAAGATTGAGATAGATACGGGGGTAAGAGGGAAATTCTAAGGTTCATGGTTTTGGTTTTAAAGCTAAAAATTTGAGTTTGACTCAGGTTGTGCTACTAACTTCATTTCATTCATGCAAACAAGCACACGATACAACACACACCACAACACTCAAAGGAAAAATGGATGGTTTGAAGAACCATTCTGCAAGCTACGATACAGTGGGACCGATACATCTCATGCTACGACAGTGCTCTAGTGCATCTACTCATCGTCGATGAAGTTGGAGTCATCATCGTCAGTGTAGAAGTCCACAGCATCTTCCTCCAGAAAGTCATCATCATTGCTGAGGTAAGAATCCATGTCTCCCTGGATGTCTTCACCCTCCCCTTCTTCCTCCTTTGCGGCAAGCTGAGCTTCCTGCTCCTTGACTGTCTGCTCGAGGTCGGCCACCTTCTTGCAAAGACGGGCAATGGTGCAATCCTTCTTTGCATGCTGGCGGCGAAGAGACTGACGATCCTGGACGAGCAGTGCGAAAGTTTGGGCCTTCTGGTCGGCCATGGCACGGTTCTGGTTGGCTAACTCCCTGGCATTGTCTAGTTCCTTCTGACGGTCATACAACAGGAAGTCGAGGTTCTCCACTTGGTGCTTCAGTGCTGGATGACTTGGCATCTCCATCGGCATTCCCATGAAGTCACGTCTTGCATAGTGAGCAAAACGAGTTCCTTGGATTTGGTTGACGCTGAGGGCACATAGACGTGCGAGAGCTTCATGCATTGCCCTGCCTAATCCATCTAGCCAGTTGTTCTCTCTCACAGAGAACTGAATTCTCCCAGGAGTTGGTGCTTCGATGCTTCCTCTCAGGTCCGCGGTGACTAGCCACTGTAAGTCTCCTCCTGGGGGTCCTGGAAGTTGAGCTCCAAGAAACTCTGGATGTGGGCGTGCCAGTAACTCCAATAGTGAATCTAGATCCCTCTCAAAGATCAGTTGACCTCTGTTTCCCAACTGGTAGAACTTGCTGAACTGAGACTCCATCTACAGGAATTTAGGATGAGGAAGTTAGTGAAGTGATCAAGTGTGTCAAATTTTAGGTAGTAGAGTAATAATTTTGGGGAACATGAATTTTTGAGAAAGAATGAATTCACAAGGATAAGAGAGGAGATAGTTTTTCATAAATACTCACTTTGGTTTTGAAACTAAGTTTTTGTTTGGACGTCCATTCTAACTAGGGTCTCCTATGGTCAGGATGGCTCTGATACCAACTTGTCAACACCCGGATTTTTAATCCTAGATGCCCGTTATGCCATACCTCGCAATCTCAGGATTACCATTTTTGCGAGACATAACGGACTGGATATCACAGTACATCATCCATTACAAACCATACATAAGGTCTTACACAAATAAGAATCTCCTGATCCAGTCTTAATACAATAAGCAGCGGAATTAAAAGATAAGCGTAGCGGTGGGGTCCATCTTTAGGAGCACAGGCAGATAGTCCTAGTTATCATAGCCGTCCTGCTGGCCATCATCTTGATAGTCTCCTTCATAGTCTGGCCATGAGAATAGCCAGGGACAAAAGCTATGAGTACTCTTAAAGTACTCGCAAACTACCACTAACAAGTAGTATCATTCTAAGTTAAAGTGTTAACTCTATGTTTAACTATAAAGTTAAGTTTGAAACCTAAGCTGAGTTCTGAAGCAAAGAAAGATAAAATAAAGTTCTAGAATTACTTAAGTTGGGAAGCTATTGTCATAAAACACAAACCTGTTGTGGTCAAGTCAAAATTCATCATTCCTTTCATAAGTCATTTTTGAAAACATCTGACAACGAAACAGTATGGCCATTCAAACTGTCCATAATCGGGGACGCGGGTATTCAAATAGTTTTACACTCTGCAGAGGTGGTACACTTTCACCACAAGATTCGATACATCTGTCAGGGATAACCCTGAATCATCATATTTAGTATGCAGATAATCAAGCATAACCTTTCCTTTACACACATTAGTATAAGCACCTCTCCTATGAGCATGGCCTCCCAACCATGACCATCTATCATCTAGGGCACTGCATAGGTGGACAACATTGAGAGGTAGCCTCAGCTCAAACCTCTCCCGCGAGGGAACTAATACTAATGCACATAAATTTCCAGCTAAGCCTTACCCAATTCAGGTAATGTGGTTGTACGGTAAATTTGGAATGGTATCGCATCCGAATCCAACCATCGGTTTTATAAAAGGGTTAAGGCTCATGCCTCAACATTTTCATCATCATAAACCCTTTTGTGTTTCTCAACACATGTCAAAACATTTCAATAGAATGACTCATCATTCCAAGGTTTTCATAATTCATTTTCACCAAGTGTTCCCATCTAAAGTGACTCAAGTTTTTTTATCTACTCTAAACTACTAAGTTAAGAGTGTTCATTAAGGTGGAAAAGATTGGGATCAATCTCATGCCATAGAATGACATCTAAGGGATTCTATATAGGTCAAGTTTTATACTCTTTATGCTACCTTCTAAACAAGTAAAGGACTTTGTGTAAGGTAAAGGAAGTAAAGCTTGAATTTAAAACTTGGGGGTAAATACTAGTCAAGGTAGTGTAACCAAAGTATGCCTAAGGCATCTTTGCTAAACCATCTAGTTTAATCCTAGCTTTCTAAGCATTATACTTGCAAGTGTTAGCTTGCATTGTTAAAGGTGGCTTGCCTTGGTTGGTGCAGTGGTTGAAGTTTTCTTCTTCTTCTTCTTGGCAGAACTCCTCCTCGAAAGCTTGGTCGGTACTATCGTCTATAAATACATACAGAGTACACAATCACCAAACAATACTTAACTAGTCTAATTAGCACTCTAAGGCATACAGTTGATGATCTATTACCATCACAAGCATTACACGTCGACGCTAGCGCTTCCTAAAATTTGTTCTGCGCCGCTTGCATGCGGTGGAATCGAGGTCTGCCATGCACGATCCAAGTCAAACTTAGTCACGTTTGCGTGTTCCGACCTTCACTCACTGACAGGTGTGCCGCACATTTCTCTCTCTTACGATTTATTTTTCACTTCCTCTAGACGGTTCCAGTGCACGCCCTTAATAATTACGCCCCCCTTCCTTGTCTTCCACGCGGACGAGAACCGGCAGTGGCGGCGGTTCCTCACCGGGCCACTCCCTACTCGAACAACTGCAGCCATCCCTGATTCCATCCTCTCTCTAATCCATCCGCCTCCTTATCAAAATGCCTCCATTAATCTACCGGATTCCAGACTCCATTTGTCGCTATGGGTAGAGCTTGGGGTAGCAGCGGGCTGAAGCGAAAGGCATGCGCCGATTACGCGGATGGCCAGGGCGACCGCCACCATGAGGATTGGGGATGGCCGAACCTCAGCGTCGCGAACATGCAAAGGATCGCCACGGGGTTGGACATCATCTCTGCCGGCCGCCTCGCTCGCTGCATCCCTGGCTACCGCTTCACGATGCGGGACATGGACGAACAACCGTTCAGCATGCCAGGCCTTCTTTACCCCGATACCAGCAAATGGCCAAACGACCGCGATGGCCACGTAAGTTCCAGTATCTTGCTTATTGGTTCAGTCATATCATTGATTCATATGTGCTGAACTCTCATCGGAATCCTATGTTCCTTTCATCAAACATGTTGTGTGCACGCATGATTTTAACAAATCGAACCATTTAAGACTATTCTATACAGCGGAAGCTCAGCTCGTACCTGATATTCTGGTATTTTCGTAGTGACACAGTCTTACTTTAGGTGATAGACGAGTTGTCAATTTCGATTTGCAATGGAATGCCTGCTAGGTGATATTATGTTTCCTAAAATAAAAACAAACAGATTAGACGATTTAAGGCTGTTATGCCCCAAGCTGTTTATGATCATCGTCAGGAGTTTGTTCTGGGGGCTCTGCTCCTACTCCATATATTGGGTATCTTCGTAGTGACACAGGCAAAATTTAGGAGATATATGAGGAGACACTCGTATTTAGGCAATATTTTTGTACTTTAATCTGAAGGTCCAGTTGTCAAATTGTATTTGTAATGGAAGCCATGCTAGGTGATTGTACCAACTGACAACAAACTCTACATAATATTCATGCAAAACTGATGTTGCTGGATAAGTGGTCCGAATCAGTAGTGGTGAATATCAAGGAAGAAGAAGAGACGGAAAAGGGAGATGACCAGAACTGGGTGGTTGGCAACGGCGAGTGGCTGGTCCTTTTATCACAGGATGGGAGTACTTGGACTCTAAAAAATGGCTATAGATCGTTGAGACTTACATTGCCATGTTTGGAGGGTGTCGACATTACTGCATTCAACAACGGGTGGCCGCCGCCCATTTCCGAATTCGCTTATAGGTTCAACATGGCAGAACTTGAGCTCCTGAAGGTACATCTCCCACATAGACCGCGAGAGGGGGTGTCAACACCCGGATTTTTAATCCCATATGCCCATTGTGCCATACCTCGCAATCCTCGGATTACTATTTTTACGAGACATAGCAGATTGGATATCATAGTACATCATCCATTACAAACTATACATAAGGTCTTACACAAATAAGGATCTCCTGATCCAGTCTTAATACAACAAGCAGCGGAATTAAAAGATAAGCGTAGCGGTGGGGTCCATCTTCACGGGCACATGCAATGCTGACGAAGGCAGATATTCCTAGTTATCATAGCCGTCCTGCTGGCCATCATCTTGATAGTCTCCTTCATAGTCTGGCCATGAGAATAGCCAGGTACAAAAGCCATGAGTACTCTTAAAGTACTCGCAAACTACCACTAACTAGTAGTATCATTCTAAGTTAAAGTGTTAAAACTATGTTTAACTATAAAGTTAAGTTTGAAACCTAAGTTGAGTTCTGAAGCAAAGAAAGATAAAAAAAGTTCTAGAATTACTTAAGTTGGGAAGCTATTGTCATAAAACACAACCCTATTGTGGTCAAGTCAAAATTCATCATTCCTTTCATAAGTCATTTTTGAAAACATCTGACAACGAAACAGTATGGCCATTCAAACTATCCATAACCGCGGACGCGGCTATTCGAATAGTTTTACACTCTGCAGAGGTGGTACACTTTCACCACAAGATTCGATACATCTGTCAGGGATAACCCTGAATCATCATACTTAGTATGCATATAATCAAACATAACCTTTCCTTTACACACCCTAGTATAAGAACCTCTCCTATGAGCATGGCCTCCCAACCATGACCATCTGTCATCTTGGGCACTGCACAGGTGGACAACATTGAGAGGTAGCCTCAGCTCAAACCTCTCCCGCGAGGGAACTAATACTAATGCACATAAATTTCCAGCTAAGTCTTACCCAATTCAGGTAATGTGGTTGTACGGTAAATTTGGAATGGTATCGCATCCGAATCCAACCATCAGTTTTATAAAAGGGTTAAGGATCATGCCTCAACATTTTCATCATCATAAACCCTTTTGTGTTTCTCAACACATGTCAAAACATTTCAATAGAATGACTCATCATTCCAAGGTTTTCATAATTCATTTTCACCAAGTGTTCCCATCTAAAGTGACTCAAGTTTTTTTATCTACTCTAAACTACTAAGTTAAGAGTGTTCACTAAGGTGGAAAAGATTGGGATCAATCTCATGCCATAGAATGACATCTAAGGGATTCTATATAGGTCAAGTTTTATACTCTTTATGCTACCTTCTAAACAAGTAAATGACTTTGTGTAAGGTAAAGGAAGTAAAGCTTGAATTTAAAACTTGGGGGTAAATACTAGTCAAGGTAGTGTAACCAAAGTATGCCTAAGGCATCTTTGCTAAACCATCTAGTTTAATCCTAGCTTGCTAAGCATTATACTTGCAAGTGTTAGCTTACATTGTTAATGGTGGCTTGCCTTGGTTGGTGCAGTGGTTGAAGTTTTCTTCTTCTTCTTCTTGGTAGAACTCCTCCTCGAAAGCTTGGTCGGTACTATCATCTATAAATACATACGGAGTACACAATCACCAAACAATACTTAACTAGTCTAATTAGCACTCTAAGGCATACAGTTGATGATCTATTACCATCACAAGCATTACAAGTTTAATTCAATAGTTTCATCCTTTTTATTTTAGAAAAGTAATTTCTACTCATTGGAAAATTAACTAAGATTTAATATTCACCACTTAAAATATGGGATCATGTGGACACAGGTCATCACCACATATTCTAATATGTAAGAATGTGATTTAAGGGTTGGATGATAATTACTTTGGTTTAAGTTCATTATTTAATGATTTAAAGTGACTAGAAATGCCTATATAGCATTATTTTGGTACTAGTCCAAAGTCACTGCATGTAAACCTTAATATTATTACATATTCAGATAGATATGATGAAATTTGATTTTGAGAGTTGGAATCAACTCAAAATCTATCTTGGTTGATTTTATAAAAATGTTGCAAGGTGCAAATGCTTATGTTTTGTTATTTTTACTAGGAGAGATCTCTAACTCTAATTGAATTACATCCAACGGGCTTGGATATATAATTTCAATACCTTTCAGGCAAAATTGATTTCATGCAATTTGGATTTGCCAAACTCCCAGAATTGATTTTTAACTAGTGGACAGAAACTAGATTAACTCTAAATAGAAAAAACTAAAATTTGAAACTTTCACACGCGCGGGAACTAACTGGGCTGGCCCAGCTACGCACATCGAGCGCAGCGGGCTGCCTGACGGTATCTAGTATCCTGGGCCACACAATCTAAAGACGATCCAACGGTGGTGAGTCATCGTCGACGACGGATCACTCCGGCGAGAACGTGACCTAGACGCGGCAGTGGGGGTCAATTGGGGGCATACCAGGACTCCAGCAAGGTTGGCGAGGCGGGCAAACGGGCTAGTAGACCAGGACGAGGCGAGGTGTGGTTGCGGCGGAGCCTGGGGTGCTCTAAATCGCGAATGCCCTTCTCCTCCTGCTGCGGCGGCTTCGGCTTCAATTCCTGCGAGACAGAGCTTGAGCGGCTTCGGCGAGCGGTGGGTATGATTCAGTGAGAGGTGAGGAGTGTGGGAGTCTGGAGAAATGGGGCTAGGGTGGCCGCTTTATATAGGGTCGACGAGGGGACAGAGCGGGCGATGGTGAGGTCATCGGCGACGATGCTGCGGGGCTCTCTCAACATGGGTGAGGGCGGCGATGGATATTATGTTCCCCGGTGATCCTCTGAGGCTTAAAGGTGCGGCAAGGCGAAGTCTCTATTGGTTGGGAGCGTGTGATGAACAGCGCGCAGACAGCGGTATTCGACGTTGTTCCTCCGGTCGGTTGGTCACAAGGCGGCGAACGATGATGTCTGGGCGGTTGCTGGGCCTGCTGCGGCTACTGACACACAATGCTAGCGCTAGGCGCGGTCTATGTAGCTCTGGCGGGCGCGGCGCTCCAGGGTGATCGGCATGGCAGAGAGCGGCATGGGCGCGAGAAATTGAGGCTTGTCCTCCGCTCGTTTTTGGTCGGGGGCTGGTCAAGGCGAAGCGGTGTGATGGCGCCTGTCTCCCAGCAAGCGAAGGAGAGCGTGGGACGGGCTGGGGCGAGTGGTCCGTGGTCGACCTGGGGCAAGGCTCCAGGCGGCGAGTTACTGGAGCAGACAGGGTAGAGGGAGAGAGGGTTAGGGCCGGCGTTCTAGCTGGGGAAACCAGGGGACCAAGTTAGGCCCAAATGGTTACCAAAGCTACTGCTCACTATAGTGTTTTAAGATTTGCAAGATTTGTGCCCGCCACCTGCTCGACATAATGGCCGAAAGAAGCAAACTTTTGAATTTTGGGTTCAAAATTTTTGAGTGATCTCCACTAGTACTAGGTAGTCTCTGGTTGCAAGGGTTTTGAAAATGGACTTCATTTGGATGGTTTTTGAAATAGGGGCGATCTAGACATATGCATTGAATTCAATTTTAAACTGTCATTTAAAATAAGTATTTGAAAGTTTTTAGCAGATCACAAAGTGGTCCTTGGTACCCCATTATGTGTACTAGAAAGGGGTGCAAAGATCCAGAATTATTTCTATTGGGAAATGAGTGCTAGGACCACTCAAAGTAGTGTAGTGGATTAAAATGACCAAAATGACCATTCCTCATTTTTAATTGTTTTTGATTTGATCTTCTTTGGTATTTGCTTGGGAATGATTTAGATGATGTTTAATTCACCTAAGAAACATTTTACAAGCAATGGATCACATAACCATGGCAATTCAAAACAACTCCTAATTTAAATGCACATACACATGAATGCTTTCATATCTTTAATTGGAAAAGTTTTAGTTAACCCTAATTTTGAGGATTTGGATCTTGATAAGCTTGGATTAAAGTTTTGGGATGTTACAGGGGGCGTGTAAGACCTGGGAGTACAACCTCTTATCGGTGTTTGACAAGGCAATCACATTCATTAGATGCCCAGAAGACAAGGAATGGACAGTCTTGCACGACGACTTCCTGCGGCCGGAGAAGTATGTCGACACCGTCTTCACCTATAGCTACTATTCGTACAAACTGCAATGCATTTATGCGGTCACTAAACCTAGCGGCGACGTGTGTTTTTGGGAGCCGTCCATTTGGGGTGAGTCATGGTGTCATATAGCATGTAAAATCCCATTCAAGTACTGTCTGTAAGTAACATGCAAGTACCCACACAGCCCCGCGCATCATTCCAGCTCCGGTCATCGAAGATGCAGTAACAGATGCTGAACTCGGCGCATGGCGCTGGTTCCTGGCACCTCTCGGAGGCGACATGGAACTGGATGATGAACTCATGTGGATTCATATTAGGGTAGCACTAAATAGTGTTGGTGATACAATAGAACATATGGGGACACAACTTTCTTCATACCCATCGTTGTGGTGTCATGTTTTCTCGAGGTCTGCATGCCCATCCAAAGACCCAGTAGAGCAAGTCTGGAGCAGAGTCGACAATTTGAAGGGATAATCTGTGTTTCTTGGGATCAACTACCCTTTCTTTGTCGGAGCCCCTGGAGCTGTTGAACCTGTAATTGCTCAGGCAACCCTGGCTCCTAATGCTGCTGCTGCTGGTGTTGGTGGTGGTGGAGCTGACGAAGAACTAGCTGTTGCTGCTCCTAGTGAATCTGACGAAATACTTGGTGATGCTGCTGCTAGTGAAGCTGACGAAATACTTGATAATGCTGCTGCTGGTGAAGCTGACGAAATACCTGTTGAGGCTGCCGCTGGTGAAGCTGACAAAATACCTGCTAAGGCTGCTACTAGAGTCCAGGAAAAACATGTTGGTGTTGTTGCTGAGGTGCCAGCACTTCCAGTGTTTATAGCAGACTGTGTGTTTGCTGCACACTTACGCGCCTATCATGTTGACACTCCAGATCCGACCTGGAGCCGAATCGACGTCGGGGGGAGGGGGCCTATATTTGGCTCATCAGTGGGGTCGTACAATTTGATGGAGAATGCCAGACGGCCAAACGCAGCATTCTGGTTCGTTCCGACGATACCACCAGCTCCAGGGACCTAGTGCTCATACTAGTAGATCCGATGAACCATTTGTCTTTATCTTTATCATTAGTTACGCTTATTTGTGTAAAGATTAAGCTGTGCTTATTTGTGTAAGACTAAGTTAGGCCTAACTACGTAACATTCAATGAAGCCCAGCTTTTCTTTCCACGCCCATAACAACAGAATTGCAGCATAGAACATACAAAGGTAATGTGCATACTAGGCATTTTTTCTCAGGATAACAACCACTTCAAGTAAATGATACATGGTGTACGCATTTGAATGCATCACTATAATGTGCCACCTATTGATGATTGATGACATGGATCTAGCTTTTCTGTGTGTATTTGCATTGAATCGCTCATTGATTTGTTCACATATTTTTTGGCAATGGCTCATGAACTCCACTCTCTTGGTAACTTGCTTCGTCAGCGAGCACTTGTTGATGCAATGCAAAGTACAGAACATGGTCGTCATCGTCATTCCATTTAGGTTCTCTATGTTTCGTCATCACGGAGCTACTAATTTCAAATGAAAATCTAGTAAACAACATATGTGTACATTGTTAGAGTATGCTACGGCCACGGTACATACATGTTTTTTCTACAATCACAAGAAGAAAACTTGATGCATTTTCACCTTGTTGGCGTTATGCCGAACTGGGTGGATGTGGTTTTGGGGTTTGGAGAGGAAGGCGCCATGGCTGGTGCGTGTGTGACCATAGCAACGGTGAGCTCGGATTCTGGAGGAGGCCAACAGGACCGAGCATGGTCGGCATGGTGACATATCTCACCCGGGAATGAATTCCCGTCCCCGCGTCGTGCCATGGGTGCAGCCATGGTGAGGGCGAGCTCCGATTCGGAATGGGGAGGAGAGTCAGGCCGAGCAGGTTCATCCAAGTCCTGGCTCCGCGCCATGGTCGACCACAGATTCCCGCCCCGGAGGAAGAAGAAGATGATAAAGGATATGCGCCAACGGTGCAAGCCTACATGGCAGCATACATGGCAGCGACGACGGCAGCGACATAACGGCGAAAGCAGATAGGGGGGCCAAATTGACGGCCGTTAGCCTGATATTTTGTATTGAAACGTAAAGTTGAATTCATGCTGAAAAAGACCCTCTTAGTATTTGGCACGCCAACTTTGGGCAACGCAGCTGATAGTAAGCAACTTGGGTACCGTGTTCAAGGCTACCCCAACTTTCGGGCCACAAAATGATATTCTTGCGGCCCATCCATGGTCACCGGCGCATCGGAAAAAATGGCTTCTACATCATCCACCGGCTCGGCAGCGACGACAGCAGCGGCGGCGGCAGCGGAGAAGGAGAGCTACCGCGCGGTTTGGATCCCGTGCGTCGTCGATGATCCCTAGCTCGGTGTCGTTGAGGATGAAGGGCTCCTACACGCCAGCGACAGGCAGAGCGGCTTTGGAAAAACCATCCCCAACCCCCGCGATGATGAGCGAGTGCACTTCGGCACTCACCTTGACAGAGGTCTGAGTTTTCCTCCCTCAGATTTCTTTTCCGAGGACATCATTATGGAGTTCATCTCCATCATATCCCCTCGAACTCCACCTCAGAGATGAGTGCGTACACCTCTTATGCGAGGGGTATCTCGGCATTAGGACGAGCCTTACTCTCTTCCGGTACTACTTTCATGTCCGGAGAAATTCCATAACTGCCGGTAATCCTTATATTACCAGTACCATTAGTTTTTCAGTTAGGAGAGAGCGTGTTTATCCTCGGATCATGGCTAGTGAGTCGGTCAAACAATGGTCGTCCACTTTTTTCTATCACAAGGAAATTCCCGCTTCCGGCAAAGATCATGCTTTGCCGACTTTTGTCGACGGTGCCGCTACGCCCCAAGAATCCTTGGACGAGCTTGCTCCGGCTCTCAGTGACGATCTGCTCCTCGCCAAGAGGCGGATCGAGTATCTTATGAAGCACAAGGGCCTGAAAGGGTCCGACTTACTTCAATGCTGGGTGGCACGACGGATCCAACCTCTTCAACATCATGGAGATCGACTGATGCATTCCATCACATTGTCGAAGAAGGATTCCCTCTGCATCAGCCCCAAAACCTTAGAGCCAAAAGATTATGTAAGCCAAATCAAATGGCTGATAAGGGAGCGGGTTGAGAGGAAGATCCCGGAGATGCCCCTGGACATGCATACATCAGAAGATCCCGTTGTGCCGGTAAGCTTCAGCAGTAACTCTTTTTATGTGCTCATCTTTATGTTATTTTTGCAATACTGAGATACTTCTCCTTTTCAGCTTGCTGATCTCCCCGAGTCGGAGTTCGCTCCTATCGAGGGATATCCTCCTGAGTTTTCTCGGGACGAGGGTGAATTGGTCCCAATGCCAGATGTCTTTCCTCGGAAATGCAAGGCTCCAACATTGTCCATTGGCACAAAAGAAGTGCCCCTTCTGAAGAGCTAATCTTTCCTCACAAGGTCTTTTTACTTTGCTCGTAATTCCTTCCGAGATGTAATTTTCTTTGTTCTATTACCTTCTCGGAGCTAAATAGCTCATCAAGGGCAAGGGGAAGGGAACTTCCTCGAAACCCCTGTGTCAGTCGAAGCTCAAATTGGCTTCTCCTGCCGTGGCTCCTCCGACTCCTGCCCGTCAGCCTTCTGCAGCACTAGAGATTACTCCATCTCCGACCGTTGTAGAAGATCCGGCTCAACCAGCAGAGCCAGCGATCCTTGAATCGCAAACTGACGTCACCATGGGTGACTCGGGTTTTGATAAGGGTGCACCCTCTTTGGGTAATGATCCCTCGGTAGAGACCTTCACCGACAATCTCCTGGACAATCCGGAACTTGCCAAACTTGGCTTATCTCGGAGGTCTGTGGAGGAGATTCAATGGATAGGCCGGAAATGCCTGGAAAGCCAGACAAACTCTGCCGAAGAAGAAGCGGAAGAAGTAGAGGATATCAAACACTTTGATCTTCTTGAACAAGTTCGTCTTCGCGACGAGAAGCTGAGGACCGGCGAGCTTCCAATTGCTCTAGTAGTCCCCCTAACCCTCACCGAGAAGGTATTGTTGAAGTGAATGCGATCTTGGACAAACTCACTTGCAAACAATATGTAAGTCAGAATTCTGACTCCCGTTTTTCCTTATTTCATATCATATCCTCTAGCCCCCAAGCATGAAGCTGGAAAATCAAATCCGGTTTTATGCTTCCTTAGGATGCCAAAGAATGAACTAGTGTAGCCCCCAAGGCTCGTGCATATATTAGTAAAAATATTAGCCCGAGTCTTTAGTAGACTTCTAACTCTTGGTATTTTGACTTACAAAAAGTATATTCCTATAACCAGGATTTGTTGAAGAATGTTTGCAATAAGCGGAAAGAAATCAGAGCTCTCCAGATGGAAAATGCACAATTAAAAGTTTCCAGGGATGAGGCCGAAGGTAAACATTCCGAAACTCAAACCTTGTCTTGTATTTCATAGTCGAATGTTTTGTTGAACTGTTGTTGTTTTGACTTACAGCACTGGTAAATCAGTCATGCGCTATGAATGAAGAGGCTGAGAATCTTAAGACCCTGGTGGTGGAAAGCAAGGAACTTCGCCAAGAGATGGATAAGCTTAAGGCGGATCATGAGAAGAGCATTGCTCAAATTCTCGAATCCACCTCCATGGCCACCGAGGAGCGGGATCCTAAGATTATGCTTCAGGATAAGAAAATCTCGGATCTCAGCAATGAATTGTATAGAGAAAGGGACATTTCCGAGGCACTCCAGGATGAACTCCAGAGTCTTCGTGAAGAGAAGGCCAAAGTCGACGATGTCATCTTTGGTATGTTTCCCTTTTCTGACTTATCTGCATCTTTCGACTCTTTGGAGTCCGGGTTTACTTGACTTACCCTTTGCATTATATGCGCAGGTCCTCTGAACTTGATGGACTCAGCCTCTGCCGAATCTCGCACCAACCGGCTTACCCAAGTCGGTGATTTGTTGCATGACTTCCGCCAATCCCTCAAAGATATTGGCGAGGTTCTCAAGGTTCTGGACATGCATAGCATGTCTGGCCTTGAGGTGCGAGATAATGCCAAGGATATGCCGCAGCTTGTTCAGGACTGGAACATGTCCTACGCGCGAACCGCAGCGCAAAATGCTCTCACCATGGTTATGAGCCACCATGGAAACATGGAAATCTGGCAAGTAACTAGAGGGTACTGCAAGGTGGATGAAGACGGACAGGAGCAAGACATCAAGGCTATCATGGAGTCCTACATCGGATATGGGTGCCACGTAGCTGATTTGACCAGCTATGACACTCCCTTCTTCACCCACATGGACACGCCGCCTCCGCCTTCCGAAGAAACAGCTGAAGTTTCCGACGATGATCAAACCATATCGGATTTGAACATCTCGGAACGTTATCAAAATGAGGCTGATGTATCCAGCAAGCTGGTAGCTCCTACCTCTCCCCCTACATCATAGAGTATCAGAAAGAACAATATGTTATTCTAAAAACAATTTGGGTCTGTAAATAAGTAGTATAATACTTTTGCTAGTGCTAAGCTTTATTTTATCTATTCAGCACTTTTGGCTTTGATATTTTGTGCCTGAAATGTTTGCATAAGCACTTGTATTTTTTGTCTGCACTTATCGTTTATCTGGCTTTCCGCCTCGTCCCTTTCCTGAGCCGACCAACTTTTAGCACGGAAACTTTGCCAAGCAACGGAGCTCAATTGCTAAACCAGTTTAAACTTGGAAACAAAGCTGGCTTCCAATACCAACAATTCACTACTCGGAAAATGCCCGCATCTAGCAATCAGACAAATAACCAAAGTATAGACTAGAAAATTTAGATTTATACCCAGAGGTAGCAAGTTTAGAATCGAAATCTAAACCTGAACAAACATGAGCATAAAGTACTTTCAAGTATTTTGGGATTTTCGACTATGACATGATCATTCGGAAACAAGATGGTAAAAACTTCTCAGAAATATTTTGAGGCAACCAAGATTTTATTTCTCATTGAACATGTACACATATATGATTACAAAGAAAATAAACTAAGAATAAAAGGGACGTAGCTGAGCAATATTCCATGGTCTATCTAACTCATCCGGATCTGTACTGCCTCCAGCTCTCTTTCTCTTCTTAGTAGCTAGTCTTTCTTTGACTGGCCACATATCAGTTAGGAAGTATGAACCATTGTGCAATACTCGACTAACTAAAAATGGCCCTTCCCATATTGGGGAAAGTTTGTGCTTTCTTTGCTGCACAAGCCAGAGAACCAAATTGCCTTATTGAAAGACCGGTTTTTGACTCTATGGCTATGATACTTGCGTAACTTCTGCTGATAGGCTGTTGATCTCATCTCAGCAACGACACGAACTTCTTCGACTAAGTTGAGATCATTTTGTCGAGAAATTTCGGCATCCTCTTCAATACGCGGCCACTCTAGGAGAAGTGTGAATCAAATCGCTGGGAAGAACTTCTACTGCGCCATAGACCAAGAAGAAAGGTGTGTATCCAGTTGACCTATTTGGAGTTGTTCGTAAACTCCATATTACAGAAGGTAACTCCTCTGCCCAAGCCCCCACAGCACGTCGTGGTGGTGCTTCGAGTCTTGGTTTTAGGACTTGTAGGATTAAACTATTTGCTCTTTCGACTTGTCCATTAGCTTGTGGATGTGCAACTGACGAAATGTCTAGACGGATATTTTGTTCATTGCAGAATTTGGCAAGTTCTCCCATAGAAAATTTACTCCCATTGTCCGTGATAATGCTATGCGGATAACCGTATCGGATTATAACATCCTCAACAAATCTGCTGGTTGTTGCTGCATCACAACTAGTGATGGGTTTAGCCTCAATCCATTTGGTGAACTTATCCACCATCACTAAGAGGTGAGTAAATCCACTTGGATCTCATTTAAATGGACCTACCATATCAAGCCCCCAGACCGCAAAAGGCCATGTTATAGGTATTGTTCACAGCTTATCAGCCGGAATGTGAGCTTGTTTGGTGTACTTTTGGTAGCCCTTGCACGTCTTGACCAGCCGTTCGGCATCTGCCTTGGCTGTAAGCCAAAAAAAACCATGTCGGAAAGCTTTTGCCACTAAAGATTTGGCTGCAGCATGGTGACCACACTCGCCTTCGTGGATCTCTCGTAAGATTTCCACTCCTTCTTTTGGAGATACACAGCGCTGAAATACCCCAGATGAACTCCGCTTATAGAGATCACCACTAATTATAGTATAGGATTTTGCTCGTCGGACAATTTGCCGGATCAAAACTTCATCTTCGGGTAATTTTCCGTCTACCAAGAAATCAAGGTAGGGTTGAGTCCAGCTGGGAATCATAGCCAGAATATCTACTAAAGGTGAGTCGGATTTGGTCGGATATTCCTCGTCTACTCCCTTTATAGAGGGAACTTTGAGGTGCTCTAAAAAAGCACCATCCGGGACCTTTTTCCGGGCAGAGCCTATTCGAGATAGTGCATCTGCTTCCTCACTTTCTGTTCGAGGGATGTGTTGAACTTCAAAGCCTTCAAACGATTTAGATAGTTCATCCATGATAGTGCTATATGCCGCCATGTGCTTGTTTGCCTTACAGATATCCGACACGTGTTGAGCAACAAGATCCGAATCTCCATAACACATTAAGCGTCGGATGCCGATGTCCTTAGAAATATGGATTCCATGCAGTAATGCTTCTTACTCGGAAATGTTGTTTGTCGCCATGAAGTGTATCTGCAATACATAGAAAAGTTTATCTCCTTGGGGTGACTTGAGCACCATGCCAGCCCCCGAGCCCCCGAGTGCTTTAGACCCTCAAAATGCAAGGTCCAGTATTCCGACTCTGGCAGGGTCATATTCTCCGTTGTCTTTGTCCAATCAGCAACAAAGTCAGCAAGGATTTGGGATTTGATTGTTGTACGAGGTTTGTACTCAATGTCGAAAGCTGAGAGCTCTATGCCCCATTTGGCAACACGTCCTATGGCGTCACTATCGTTGATTATATCTCTCATGGGAGCTGTGCTCACCACGGTAATTGGATGTTCCTGAAAATAATGTCGTAACTTACGAGATGCTAAGAACACACCGTAAGCCAGCTTTTGATAATGCAGATACCGCTGTTTTGATTCAGTTAAGACCTCGCTGAGATAATAAATCGGACGATGCACTAGGTGTTCCTGATTTTCCTCTAGTCTCTCCACCACCATGACGATACTGACGACCTTGTTTGTCGTAGCAAGATAGAGCAACATCGGTTCCTGTAGTTCTGGTGCTGCGAGGATGGGAGCAGATGAGAGTACTGCTTTCATGTCTTGTAGTGCAGCTTCAGCTTCGTCGGTCCAAACGAATTTCTTGGTCTTTTACAGGAGCTTGTATAGTGGTGCGGCTCTTTCACCGAGCCGGCTTACAAACCAACTGACTGCGGCAATACAACCAGTTAGTATTTGTACGTCCTTCAGGTGAGTCGGCCTAGAAATATTGAGTATAGCCTTGATCTTGTCTCGGTTTACCTCTATGCCTCTTTGAGACACGATAAAACCTAACAATTTTCCGGCTGGGATTCCAAAGAAGCATTTCTTCGGGTTAAGCATTATGTTATATTTTCGTAGATTGGCGAACGTTTCCTCCAAGTCAGAGATCAAGGTTTCCTTCTTTTTGGACATCACCGCAATATCGTCCACATATGCATGTACATTGCGTCCGAGTTTATCTTGGAGGCAACGCTACATAGTGCGTTGGTACGTAGCTCCTGCGTTCTTGAGACCAAAGGGCATCGTAACGAAACAGAAGGTTCCGAAAGGGGTTATGAATGAAGTTTTGACTTTGTCAGATTCCTTCATCCGGATTTGGTGATAACCGGAATATGCGTCGAGAAAACATAGGAGTTCCGAGCCTGCTGTAGAATCGATAACTTGATCAATCCTAGGTAGAGCGAATGGATCTTTGGGACAAGCCTTGTTCAAGGCAGTATAATCAACACACATCCTTAAATCAGTGGTGTCCTTTTTAGGGACCATTACAGGATTGGGCGACCACTCAGTGTGGATGACCTCTTCTATGAATCCGGCTAACTCGAGCCGTGCTAGTTCCTTAGCTATTTCCTTGTGCTTTTCATCGCCAAAACATTGTAAGGACTGTTTGACGGGTTTAACATTCAGGTGTACATTTAAAGAGTGCTCGGCAAATTCCCTAGGTACTCCGGTCATGTTAGATGGCTGTTATGCGAAGATATCTTGATTTGCTTGGAGGAACTTGACGAGTGTGCTTTCCTATGCGCTATCTAGGCCTACGCCTATCTGGGTCACCTTGGAGGGGTCATCATCCTTCAATGGCGTCTTCTTCGCCTCTTCCGATGTCTTGAACTCCGGATTCGGCTTTGTCACCTCCTTCTTTGTCGCGAGCATCTCGGACGGATCTATGGTCTTGATCTCCTGGTACTCCTGAGCATGCAGCATGGCTTCAACAAAGGCGGCATTTCCATCCTCGCACTCTTGCGCTTTCTTCGGGTCTCCCCTGATGGTGATCACGCCGTTGGGACCTAGAATTTTCATCGAAGGAAAGTGTTTCCATTCGGTAGTTTTTTGGAGTTCCAAAGGTCACATACAAAGTAATTTCTCCTAGGGAATTTGCTTGTCTTCCTGGGACAACTCCGTGAAAGATCACAGAGCTGTAATTCAGCTGGGTCTCCAAGATCTTCATCCGGCGTAGCATTTCCACATATAGAATGTTAATGTTGCTGCCGTTGTCCATGAGAGTCTTGGAGAAACCATAGCCGTCAATAAGTGGATTAACGACTAAGGCGTATTTTCCTCGCCTGTGCAACTTAGGCGGATGATCAGCGCGGTCAAAGGTGATTGCTACTTCTGACCAGTCCAAGAATTGGGGGACAACCGGAATAGATGCGTTGAGCTCATGTAGAACTGCTTTCTTAACCTTAGTTGGTTGAGATCCGAGGAAGGTGACGTAAGTGTCTTTCTTTGTCGGGAAATTATTTTTCCCTTCCGGCTTGGGATTTGAAGTATCGGCTTCCTCCATGTCGGAATCATCCTTGGTCTCTTTATCTTTTTGGGATTCTTCTTTCCCTTATTCTGCTTAGCCCTATAGCCAGCGGTATCGTCTTTCTTGATGTCGTCATTGAAACAACACTCGGCGTTTGTGTGGGATGAGCCCCCATTGGCGTCTAAGTGATGCACACATGGGTTGTTGGCAATGTCGGCCCAGGAGTAGGTTTTTCCAGGTTGTTGGTCTCCTCTACCCTGGACTCTTGATGTCCCACGACCGTGTCCACGGCCACCGCCGTGCCCTCCTCGTCCTCTAGACCCAAAAGTAGCAGTGACTACTTCCGTTTCCGCGTTGGGCTTTTCTTCCGAGGTGTTCTTGCGCTTCTAATCTTGCTGCTTTGGTTGTTTTTGCCAATTGTGGCACAGCTAGGGCGTTAAGTAATCCCTCTGCATCGTCGACAGCATCTGCATACTTGCTCGCTATTTCTATCATCTCACCCAAATCAGTGACTTTGTCACACTTCAAGTGATGACGTAGTAAACCAATTGGGAGTCCTCCAGTGAAGGCATCAGTTGCATTTTGATCATTTACCCCTCCGCAGGAGTTTTTTGTGTCGATCCATCGTCCGAGATAATCTTGGCAAGTTGCTCCGGCTTTCTGGGTGCAACGCTGTAGGTCTTCTATCGTACAGGGCCTCCGATATGTGCCTTCGAAATTCCGAAAGAACACACTTTGCATGTCATACCACTTGTGGATGGTGTTCTCCGGAAGTTCATTGAGCCATGATCGTGCCGTCTTCCGCAACATGAGTGGGAGATATCGGGTTGCGACCAAGCTGTTTCCTCCTTTGGCGATACAGCAAGCCTGGAAAAAATCCTGGAGCCAAGTATCTGGACGAGCTATACCATCGTAGGCTTGAATGTGTCTTGAGATAGCAAATCCTTCCAGGAATTTTGTGGCACTTATGCATGGTCCAAAGCACTTTGGGCCCACATATATATCATCATTTTCGTAGCGCCGCGCCTCTATGTTGGAGTTAATCATGTGCCTTGCGTCACTTGGGGATAAAGATCATCCCGAATGACGGATGTGGATGTGGTGCCTTGGAGCCGGACTTCGGCTTATGCCACCGCCTCTTCTGCCATGACGCCCTCCTTGGTCTCCTTGGGGGCTGTTGTGATGGCTTCTTGGTGGAGAGGGTGGAGCAGCTGGGTTGTTTCCAGCCGATTGCGGGTCTCCATTCGGAGCATCATTATTCCGGCTCCGGGGAGGATCTTCATTACGACGAGCCCCCTACCGGCTTGACTCAGCATGGTGTTCATCGTTCCTTCATCCGTCAGCCGGACGGCTTGTATGTCTAGGTGGTGGCATCCTTTGATGGTCCTCCTCCCGACGTTTCTCTTTGTCTTCTTCCCTGTGATTGTTCGACTCTTGCCAGGGAGGATTCTTCGGATTTAGTGCAGCAATTTCCTCTTGCTCCGCAGCTTGGGTAACATTGCGCCAGTCACGTGCAGCTTTGTGATGCTGTCCTGAAGATTCGGTTTTTGAGTAGTTGTCTTCCCGACGGTCAGAACGTGATGCTGCTCCGGAGCACGTTGGGGTCTTACGTCATTCTGCTGCTCGTGCGGCATTGGTCAGATTGGGAGACCAGTTTTCCGCTTCCAGACAGGGCGGCCTTCTGCTGCTCTAGACCCTTGTTGGGTAGTTTAATGCCCAATCGAATCCGCTCTGGGCCTGGATTACTTGCTAGGATTTCTCGAGCCGCAATGGTGTTTTGCACTAGTGTTTGATACACCCAGTCTCCCTTGTTGTCGCGTCGGGGCATCCCATGGCCTCCTCCAAAGAGGACACTACAAGAAATGTGTTTACTTGTGACCTTCTCATAGTGATGGGGAATGGAATCGTCATAAATCTATGACGATTTCACACAATATGGTCATAGGACATTTGGAGAGGTCAAAACCCTGTAGAATTACGACGATTCCGACACAAAATGTCGTAATTTCATCAAATGAAATCGTCATAATCTGTACAATACAGGTTATGCTCTTACTTGTAGCATATTATGACCAATCTAAATCGTCATAGTGTCTAAATTTGGATTTATTGATATGACTTGGCGGCCACATCAGCAATTAGGTATGTGTGTCATGTCTACATGTCATTTTTTGCACACGTGGCTTGTCCAAGTGTTAATAATTATCCATATGTTAATATTTTGCCATAACAGGCCTCCCACGACATGACATAGAGGCCCCACAACGCCCTGGCAGGTAGGCCTCACCTACGCCACACCGTGACCTAGCAGGAAGGACCCACCTGCGCCCTGGCAAGCAGGACCCACCTCCATTGCGAGAATTCCGCAAAAAGATTTTGACGACGAGATCGAACACGCGACCTCCACCCCTCTCCCTAGCGCGCCAACCACTGCTCCACACATCCTTTCTTGTAAAGAGTATGCGTCGGACCCTTATAAACTTCATGTCGCCTGTTCGGTCTGGAGCTAAATGGGTTGTGTCCTCCTTTTTTGAATCTGGCCCACCTGTCAGTGAGCTAGGCTAGCTTCACACCGGTGCAAAATGCCCAACCACGCCAGTGTCCAATTAGCGTCCCTAGGCCCACCCATCATTCTATGCGGCTCACTCTCTCTGGGTGAGAAGCACTTCTTTTTCTATTTGATTTGGTTAAAATTCTAGAAAAAGCTTTTATATGGAATAATTCATATCTTTTGATTGGTAAGCTAAATAAAATGTTTTATATATATATATATTGAGCAGAAAAATATGAATATTATATCTATGATTAATTATAGATAATTCAAATTCAAATTTTTTTTAAATCTTTAGAAATTACTTAAATTTTGCCTATGTGCAGTGTCCATGTGTCATTTTTTGTCTATGTGTAGTGTCCATATGTCAATTTTTTGCCTAAGTGTCGCATCCACTTAGCAAATATACGAAGAGATGGATTATTTATTAGTCTATCTATCAATTTTTTCCTACATGGTGCATCGAGGTGCTAATATTAGGAAAAATATAAATATATGAGAGAGCTGAGAATTCGAACAAGGGACCTCACAAAAACACCTAGTTATGCTAACCAACAAACCAAATTATTCGACATGTCTTTCTAACGCAATATATATTTATGGACTTTACCCAACATCCTTATTAGTAAATGAAAAGAAGAGAAAAATGGTGGAACGGGGGATCGAACCCACGACCGATCCTCACACACAGAGGACAATTACCACTACACCAACAGATTTTTCACGTTAAACTTCTACAGCGACCTTATATAAACATTACTTCTCTATTGGGCTTGGGCTGATTCTGCTATTGATGGGAAGGGAGGCGGGCTGCCGTAGATTAGGTCCAGGCCGACTTGACCTTTGCACGTGGTAGATTAGGACGGGCCAGCTCGGTTGGTCCAGTTTAGATAGTTTTTTTTTTCTTTTTTCTTTTTTAATTCTTTTGTATCTTTTTTATAAGAAGTCCAAACGAATTAATTTTTATCTTAAATTTTTTATAAAATTTAGAAGATCATCTTAGGGTGATAATTAGAAAAATATTCATCATTTAAAATAGTGGATTTACTAATCCCATGTTGGTCAATACTAGGGACAATATCATAATTTCAAAACGTGGGAGTGACTATTCTCGTCTAAAAGCTGAGTCTTAACAAAATATTAATAGATTTATGAAGAAACATCATATTGTGAGTCTAAAAATGATTTTTCTAAAAATCATGAGCATCAGATCATGTACGTGTAGTTCAAATCGGACCCACTTCCTACTAATTTGGCAGACATTTGGTTTTTCACCAAGGGTGTACGAAAAGGTTTTCAAATCTCCGGTTGGGACATTGTTCATGTAAGGTGATCTAGTATTTTTGAAAAATGAGGTGGTAGCATTTCTGAATTGAACATCTGGTGTTGCTTCACAAAACGCCCTGATTTTGCCACTAAGAAAATATAAAACGGTTTTTTCCGTGCGACGAAAAGGAAAACTTCCTCCTGCAACATTGTTCGCCCTACCACGAAGCACATGCTTGCACATTATGGGCACATTATCACAAACTATGTCTCGATTCTTGCCATAACATTGGTCGTTTGTCTTGAAAACCAAGAAACCTCAAACATGATAGGTCATTTCTGTGAAGGTTTTTCCGAGATGCAATCAATATATCAAGTTTTGTATTTTTCCTTGCAACTATGTCACATAATATGATACCACGTGAAGGATTTACCTTGGTCGGACCATTTTTGAATTTCTTATGCCCGTTTTTAAATTTACTCGTTTCAAACTATGGCCAAAACGACGAGCATGAGGATAGGGACTGAGCCTCGCTAAACATTGTATTGGATCTCTGAAGAAACATCATATTGTGAGTCTAAAAAAGATTTTTTTTAAAAATCGTGAGCATCAGATCATGTACCTGTAGTTTAAACCGGACCCAGTTCTTGCCGATTCAGTAGATATTTGTCTTTTTCACCTGGGGTGAACGAAAAGGTTTTAAAATCCCCGGTTGGAACATTGTCTATGTAAGGTGGTCTAGTATTTTCTAAAAATAGGGTGGTAGCATCTTTGAATTGAACATTTGGTGTTGCTTCACAAAACGCCTGGATTTTGGCACTAAAAAAATACAAAAATAGTTTTTCCGTGTGACGAAAAGGAAAACTTCCTCCTGCAACGTTGTTCGCCCTACCAAGATGCACATGCTTGCACATTATGGGCACATTATCACAAACTATGTCTCGATTCATGCCATAACATTGGTCGTTTGTCTTGAAAACCAAGAAACCTCGAACATGATAGGTCATTTCTGTGAAGGTTTTTTCGAGATGCAATCAATATACCAAGTTTTGTATTTTTCCTTGCAACTATGTCACATAATATGACACCATGCGAAGGATTTACCTTGGTCGGACCATTTTTGAATTTCGTATGCCCGTTTTTAAATTTACTCGTTTCAAACTATGGCCAAAACGACGAGCATGAAGATAGGGGCTGAGCCTCGCTAAAAATTGTATTGGATCTCTGAAGAAACATCATATTGTGAGTCTAAAAAAGATTTTTTCAAAAAACGTGAGCATCAGATCATGTACCTGTAGTTCAAACCGGACCCAGTTCCTGCCGATTCGGCAGATATTTGTCTTTTTCACCTGGGGTGAATAAAAAGGTTTTAAAATCCCCGGTTGGAACATTGTCTATGTAAGGTGGTCTAGTATTTTCTAAAAATAGGGTGGTAGAATCTTTGAATTGAACATTTGGTGTTGCTTCACAAAACGCCTCGATTTTGGCACTCAAAAATAGAAAATAGTTTTTCCGTGCGACGAAAAGGAAAACTTCCTCCTACAACATTGTTCTCCCTACCAAGATGCACATGCTTGCACATTATGGGCACATTATCACAAACTATGTCTCGATTCATGCCATAACATTGGTTGTTTGTCTTGAAAACCAAGAAACCTCGAACATGATAGGTCATTTCTGTGAAGGTTTTTTCGAGATGCAATCAATATACCAAGTTTTGTATTTTTCCTTGCAACTATGTCACATAATATGACACCATGCGAAGGATTTACCTTGGTCGGACCATTTTTGAATTTCGTATGCCAGTTTTTAAATTTACTCGTTTCAAACTATGGCCAAAACGACGAGCATGAAGATAGGGGCTGAGCCTCGCTAAAAATTGTATTGGATCTCTGAAGAAACATCATATTGTTAGTCTAAAAAAGATTTTTTCAAAAAATCGTGAGCATCAGATCATGTACCTGTAGTTCAAACCGGACCCAGTTCCTACCGATTCGGCAGATATTTGTCTTTTTCACCTGGGGTGAATAAAAAGGTTTTAAAATCCCCGGTTGGAACATTGTCTATGTAAGGTGGTCTAGTATTTTCTAAAAATAGGGTGGTAGAATCTTTGAATTGAACATTTGGTGTTGCTTCACAAAACGCCTCGATTTTGGCACTCAAAAAATAGAAAATAGTTTTTCCGTGCGACGAAAAGGAAAACTTCCTCCTACAACATTGTTCTCCCTACCAAGATGCACATGCTTGCACATTATGGGCACATTATCACAAACTATGTCTCGATTCATGCCATAACATTGGTTGTTTGTCTTGAAAACCAAGAAACCTCAAACATGATAGGTCATTTCTGTGAAGGTTTTTCCGAGATGCAATCAATATATCAAGTTTTGTATTTTTCCTTGCAACTATGTCACATAATATGATACCACGTGAAGGATTTACCTTGGTCGGACCATTTTTGAATTTCTTATGCCCGTTTTTAAATTTACTCGTTTCAAACTATGGCCAAAACGACGAGCATGAGGATAGGGACTGAGCCTCGCTAAACATTGTATTGGATCTCTGAAGAAACATCATATTGTGAGTCTAAAAAAGATTTTTTTAAAAAATCGTGAGCATCAGATCATGTACCTGTAGTTCAAACCGGACCCAGTTCTTGCCGATTCAGCAGATATTTGTCTTTTTCACCTGGGGTGAACGAAAAGGTTTTAAAATCCCCGGTTGGAACATTGTCTATGTAAGGTGGTCTAGTATTTTCTAAAAATAGGGTGGTAGCATCTTTGAATTGAACATTTGGTGTTGCTTCACAAAACGCCTCGATTTTGGCACTAAAAAAATACAAAAATAGTATTTCCGTGTGACGAAAAGGAAAACTTCCTCCTGCAACATTGTTCGCCCTACCAAGATGCACATGCTTGCACATTATGGGCACATTATCACAAACTATGTCTCGATTCATGCCATAACATTGGTCGTTTGTCTTGAAAACCAAGAAACCTTGAACATGATAGGTCATTTCTGTGAAGGTTTTTTCGAGATGCAATCAATATACCAAGTTTTGTATTTTTCCTTGCAACTATGTCACATAATATGACACCATGCGAAGGATTTACCTTGGTCGGACCATTTTTGAATTTCGTATGCCCGTTTTTAAATTTACTCGTTTCAAACTATGGCCAAAACGACGAGCATGAAGATAGGGGCTGAGCCTCGCTAAAAATTGTATTGGATCTCTGAAGAAACATCATATTGTGAGTCTAAAAAAGATTTTTTCAAAAAATCGTGAGCATCAGATCATGTACCTGTAGTTCAAACCGGACCCAGTTCCTACCGATTCGGCAGATATTTGTCTTTTTCACCTGGGGTGAATAAAAAGGTTTTAAAATCCCCGGTTGGAACATTGTCTATGTAAGGTGGTCTAGTATTTTCTAAAAATAGGGTGGTAGAATCTTTGAATTGAACATTTGGTGTTGCTTCACAAAACGCCTCGATTTTGGCACTCAAAAAATAGAAAATAGTTTTTCCGTGCGACGAAAAGGAAAACTTCCTCCTACAACATTGTTCTCCCTACCAAGATGCACATGCTTGCACATTATGGGCACATTATCACAAACTATGTCTCGATTCATGCCATAACATTGGTTGTTTGTCTTGAAAACCAAGAAACCTCGAACATGATAGGTCATTTCTGTGAAGGTTTTTTCGAGATGCAATCAATATACCAAGTTTTGTATTTTCCCTTGCAACTATGTCACATAATATGACACCATGCGAAGGATTTACCTTGGTCGGACCCTTTTTGAATTTCTTATGCCCGTTTTCAAATTTACTCGTTTCAAACTATGGCCAAAACGACGAGCATGAAGATAGGGGCTGAGCCTCGCTAAAAATAGTATTGGATCTCTGAAGAAACATCGTATTGTGAGTGTAAAAAAGATTTTTTTAAAAAAATCATGAGCATCAGATCATGTACCTGTAGTTCAAACCGGACCTAGTTCCTGCTGATTCGGTAGACATTTGTCTTTTTCACCAGGGGTGAACGAAAAGGTTTTAAAATCCTCGGTTGGAACATTGTCTATGTAAGGTGGTCTAGTATTTTGGAAAAATAGGGTTAGCATTTTTGAATTGAACATTTGGTGTTGCTTCACAAAACGGCCCGATTTTGGCACTCAGAAAATAGAAAATGGTTTTTCCGTGCGACGAAAAGGAAAACTTTCTCCCGCAACATTGTTCTCCATACCAAGATGCACATGCTTGTACAATATGGGCACGTTATCACAAATTTGAAGTTCAAATCGGACCAACTTTCTATATAACCCTTTAATCATGAATTGAGCCAACCAATTAGAACACAAGAATAAACAACCCACAGATCACCTCAGCAGTAAATCTCAGCCGTCCATATGACCTCCATCCAAGCGTCTGAAATTTCACTTCCCTTCCGGATGGCTCAATGCACGGCGCCCAGAAAAATGCTTGATGGCAGGTGTTGATGTAGAGCTCGTTGGGAACCCCAAGAGGAAGGTATGATGAGCACAGCAGCAAGTTTCCCTCAGTTATGAAACCAAGGTTTAATCAAACCAGTAGGAGCAAGGAAACACCCCAAAGGTGTTACTAGCTGAGCTTTGGCAGGGCGCACTACCGGTGCTAGTAGAACCGTGGAGACCTACACAACACAACCACATAACTTTGTCCCCAACTTGCGATGAGGTTGTCAATCGCACCGTGTTTTAGGGAAAACAAAGGATTAAACATATCGAATGGAAGGAAGTAATAGTTTTCAGAAAGTAAACACAAAGAAGTAAACAGTTGTAGATTGTATGTAAAGAAAAAGGACCAGGATCCATAGTTCAGTAGAGGTGGCTCTCCTTAGATAGATAACATGCTGGGTGAACAAATTACAGTGGGGCAATTGACAAACACCGAGAAAGCAATACATGCATATACTAATCATCTGGACTCCTCTGAGACTTGATTGGGCATTACAACATTATAAATAGACCGCCATCCAACTGCATCTATGACTAATAATCGACCTTCAGGTTATCATCCGAACCCTCTCCAATATTAGGTTGCAAGCAACAGATTATTGCTTTACGAACTGCGTGTAAAGTAAACAATACGATTGTTCTATGAACAAAGGATTGTTGTTTTCTCCCTAGTAGCAACAGCACATCTAGTACCTTAGAGATTTCTGTCACTTCCCTAGATTACCAGAGGCATGAACCCACTAATACTAACTCTTGGAGTTGCTAACATCTACTTGGCCAAGATAGCTACTAACAACAGAAAGCATGCAAGATAACAAATAACAAAGACATGATAGAATCAATAATCAATCTGAAATAGCATCACAATATCCATCGGATCCCCGCAAACACAACATGCAGAATTACAAATAGATGATCTTGATCATGAACGGAGCTCACAAGATCTAAACATGAAAGCACAAAGGAGGAGAACCAGCCATCTAGCTACTACATGGATCCGTAGTCCAAGGATGAACTACTCACGCATCACACCAGAGGCTTGCATGGTGATGAAGAAGGCCTCCAGGGTGAATTCCCCTCTCCGGCAGGGTGCCGGGAAGAGCTTTAGATCCCTCCCGATCTAGGGATGGAGATGACAGCGGCTACAGACTCTTTCGTGGATTTTTGATCGGGTACTTAGGGTTTTCATCCCGAGGGCAATATATAGGCGGAAGGAGAGGCCGAGGGGGTGCTGGGAGCGGCCACACCACCCCCTGGCACGGGCCAGGCCTGTCCGCGCGGCCAGGTGGTGTGGTGACCCCCTGGCCCCTCTCTGTCTCGTATTCTGGCAATTGATGACATCCGGAAAAATAGGCACTTTGGCTTTTGTCCCGTCCAATTCCGAGAATATTCATTTTCTGACTTTCCTGGAACCAAAAACAGCAGAAAACAGACAGCTGGCACTGTGGCTCTTGTTAATAGGTTAGTCCAAAAAATCATATGAAAAGTACTCCAAAGTTGGAACAAAACACAAGAAAGTGGATAAAACTAAGCAGGGAACATCAAAAATTATAGATACATTTGTAATGTATCAACATCCCCAAGCTTAACTCCTGCTCGTCCTCGAGTAGGTATGTGATAAAAAGAAAGAATAATTTTTGAGGTGACATGCACCAGACTTGATCAAAGTATTTGCAAAACATTCAAAGCTGGGATCATAGTACTTCAATCATAACATGAAAGACAAAGTTCTAGCAATAAGACAAAGAAACTATGATGCAACATGAACATGCACAAACAAAAGATTCATGAATAACAATGCTTTCCAAGACGTTTGTTTGTTTCACATAAAGAAAACATAGCATAATAGTATTTAGCTTGTCTCTCAATAGAGTAGCAAATATAAATGCATAGGACACCTTCAAAGTTCATAAGAGTGACTAGATACAATAGTTTAAAATAAGCAATATCAAAGTATGCATCAATCAACTAGTCTTGGGACAATGCACATAGAACTAAGAATGGCCACTATGCTCTCAAAGTAGGTGCATAAATATAGAAGGTGGAGACTCAATGTAATGGTGGAAGAAAAGCCTTCATAGAAGGAAGTAGGGATTCAAGTCTCATAAAGAGCTTCCAAAAATTATGGTACTTATAGCTTTCAGCTCTAATTGCCCCTATCATAAGCATCTTGAAGTGGTTAAGGTTAAAGTGACACAACTAAGAGGATATGCTTGACAAGTTATAAACCGAAATATCATGCCCCTTACTTACGAAGACTGATCCTCATGCTACTCAACTTCAGTCATGAGTAAGCTCTTGTCATTGTAAGTACATGTGTATCATTAAGAACCGCCAATGGGGTACCCCTTGCACATGATACGGGAGCTTTCCCATAATCAAAATGACAAGGCAAGCATACAATGAGCATCTCAGTGATCTTTTTATTTGCTATTTGCATAGGTTTTTATTGGGGATGCTTCATAGAGTGCTCACTATGGTGATGCTGCAAGTTTCCACCATGATTAGGCATGGCTTAGGCTAGCGGCCCAGGCGTTTCTCTAACACACATACAAACTCCATGATCTTACAAGTTCCACTTTTATTTCACACCGCCGGGATTCGTAAGCAAAAGAACATGATATCAACGGGGTACAAAGTACAAGTGCAATGTTGAAAGCGTTCCCCATGGTACATGGTTCTGCTAATTTCAACTTATAAAGCGCAAGCATATACGCAACAAAGAAGGACCCAATGGTTCAAGTTTATTAGAGGCAAGTAAAGTAAAGTGTGCCATCAAGTTCGTGAGAGCTTTAATCACTAGTTTTCTCATAACAAGTTTAATTTGGAAGGTAAACAAAAGCATGAATATACTTGGAATACCATAAGCTAGTAGGTAGGTATGGTGGACTCTTTGGAATAACTTGGTTTAGGGAGTTGGATGCATGAGTGAAACTCATACTTGGTTGTGGAGGCTAGCAAAAGACTGCGAGCGACAAACTAAGAGAGCAATAATGGCCATAATCATGCAGAGCGACAAAACATCATTGATCAAAGCATAAAGTGATACTACAAGTTGAAAACTAAAGGATCATAAGGCTATGGTGACTTGAGATAGTCATAACATGGTGTGAGCATGCGCCAAGTCAACCCAAATAAAGCATCAAAGGAGAATACCACTATACTATGCTTTAATATGCTAAAACAACGCATGATTCATCCCAGGCACATTAAGAAATCTCAATTGTTTATAACAAGTCATGCTACAGAAAATAATACTAAGCACAAAGCCAGAACAATATCAAGCATGGCATGACAAAGCATAGGCCACAGTCAAAAACGAGCTCTTTTTATCACATAAGCATGAACTTTCCTACTCTTTTCCAAACCAAACCAAACTATTTGCAAAGGAATGTAAGAAAGAGGGGGTCCAACCAATTTATTCACAAAACCAAGAAAACCAAAGCAAACGAAAACGAAAATGAAAACAAAAAAGAAGACGCTCCAAGAAAAACACAATTGTGCATGAAACAATAAAAATGAAGCGTTTGGAAGAAACCTGGGATTTTTATTGATGAAGAAGGGGATGCCTTGGGAATCCCCAAGCCTTGACGCTTGTACTTCTTAGATATTTCTTGGGGTGACACGCGTGACATCCCCAAACTTGAGATTTAGTCCATTCTTCATCTCATTACTCATTCCTTCCATACACCTGAAATTTTTCCTTCATACAAAACTTCACACAATCTTTATTAGCAACATTAGTGCACTCAAGATAAATAAGTCTTAAGGTTCAGTTCTAACACAAAATAAACTTCCATTAGAACACTAGCTACTGTAGCACTTCCCTAAAAAATCTCAATTTCCCAAAAGAACTCAAAAAGGAACCAACAAGAAGCAAATACAAAAAATGGCAGAAATCTGTCAAAACAGACCAGCAGATAAAGACGATTTTTTTCGAAGACCTTCTGCTGCTCAAATCAAAACGTGTTGAACTAACGAAAGTTAGAAAACAACCTGGGTCAGAAGCAGAAACAATTACAGCTCAATCCGACATACAGAGCTCTCTCACGAATTTTTACGGTGAAGCACGGAAATCTCTTTCGGGACAGCAACTTTCCCAATCATTACTTCTCTCTCATTAGAGGTTACTCTTGGCACAAAAGGATAAGGAGAGGTTATTACAGAGGTAATAACTTCCAAGACTCATCTAAAACTTTTGAGTTATCTCCCAATAAGTACTTTTTTTAACGCCTTTAAGTTAGGCATAAGAAGCAAAGAAAGATTCAAGTGTTCTCAAATGAAGAAGCATTAAGACCAAATTTCTTGCCCTTACCACTCTTACTTTTATTCTTAACCTTGGGGAAAATATGATTGTTTGGTGGAGAAGAAAGGTGCATGGTCCCCTTTTCCACATCTATTATTGCTCCAAGGAGTTCTAATAGGGACCTTCCAAGTGTATTGTCCTTTTCCTGCACATTCAATAACAAGATAATCAATAGAAATCATTTTCCCAAGGATCTTTGTAGACACTCCTTCAGCTATTCCAAGAGGTAATATGGTAGTATTATTAGCAAGAGATATTTCTTTTCCTCCTTCAGTGAGCCCCCAAGTATTCAGAGATTTATAAATATCTTTGGGCATAAAACAAAATTCAGACATGATATCACAGCGAGCTTGAAAAGTTTCGGTATTCATCTCAATCTTTACTGTAGGGAACCACTTTGATGGTTCAGAGTTTATTGGAACATAATTGTGATGCTCCCTAAGCATGTTATAGAAATTTTCTAAGCTAGTAGTGCTAGCCTCAAGAGTTTTCAACCTAGCAAATATTTTTGCGAAAGAAATATCAGTTTGGCTAGGCATGCTGTAAGTGAGGATCAATTTCTTTATAGCATTAATAGCATCATACTCATTGCATTGGAGGAAATCTCCTCCCACAACAGCATCTAAAGCATATCTATAGCAAGGAGCAATCCCAAGGTAAAAACTACTAAGGAACAAGCTTTGAGTCATTTTAGGCTTAGTTTTTTCATGTAGATCAGAGATTCTAGACCAAGCTTCCTTAAAACTTTCCTCAATTCCTTGTTTAAAAGTGAAAATCATTTCCTCGGGTGACATAGTGATTGGAGTTGCTAGACATAGTGGCACTCAAGATAGGAAATAATTTTTTTTGTGTTTTTCAAATAAGAAAGCAAACTAGTAAAACTATTTTTTTTGTGTTTTTGAAAAACAAAACAAGAAAACAAAGCAAAAAGAAACTAAGCAAAACAAAAACAACAAAGTAAAGAGATTGGTTATGAGGGACTCCGCTTGTGAAGATGTCCTTGACTCCCCGGCAACGGCGCCAGAAAATCGCTTGATGGCTCAATGCATCGCGCCCAGAAAAATGCTTGATGGCGGTGTTGATGTAGAGCTCGTTGGGAATCCTAAGAGGAAGGTATGATGAGCACAGCATCAAGTTTCCCTCAGTTATGAAACCAAGGTTTAATCGAACCAGTAGGAGCAAGGAAATACCCCAAATGTGTTACTAGCTGAGCTTTGGCAGGGCGCACTACCAGTGCTAGTAGCAACATGGAGACCTGCACAACACAACCAAAGAACGTTGTCCCCAACTTGCGATGAGGTTGTCAATCTCACCGTATTTTGTGGAAAACAAAGGATTAAACGTATTGAATGGAAGGAAGTAATAGTTTGCAGAAAGTAAACACAAATAAGTAAACAGTTGTAGATTGTATGTAAAGAAAAAGGACCAGGATCCATAGTTCACTAGAGGTGGCTCTCCTTAGATAGATAACATGCTAGGTGAACAAATTACAGCAGGGCAATTGACAAACACTGAGAAAGCAATACATGCATATACTAATCATCTTGACTCCTTTGAGACTTGATTGGGCATTACAACATTATACATAGACCGCCATCCAACTGCATCTATGACTAATAATGCACCTTCAGGTTATGATCCGAACCCCCTCCAGTATTAGATTGCAAGCAACAGCTTATTGCTTTACGAACTGCATGTAAAGTAAACAATACGATTGTTCTATGAACAAAGGATTGTTGTTTTCTCCCTAGTAGCAACAGCACATCTAGTACCTTAGAGATTTCTGTCACTTCCCTAGATTAACAGAGGCATGAACCCACTATCGAGCATAAATACTAACTCTTGGAGTTGCTAGCATCTACTTGGCCAAGATAGCTACTAACAACGGAAAGCATGCAAGATCACAAATAACAAAGACATGATAGAATCAATAATCAATCTGAAATAGCATCTCAATATCCATCGAATCCCCGCAAACACAACATCCAGAATTACAAATAGATGATCTTGATCATGAACGGAGCTCACAAGATCTAAACATGAAAGCACAAAGGAGGAGAACTAGCCATCTAGCTACTATATGGATCCGTAGTCCAAGGATGAACTACTCACGCATCACACTAGAGGCTTGCATGGTGATGAAGAAGGCCTCCAGGGTGAATTCCCCTCTCCAGCAGGGTGCCGGGAAGAGCTTCAGATCCCTCCCGATCTAGGGATGGAGATGACGGCGGCTATAGACTCTTTCGTGGATTTTTGATTGGGTACTTAGGGTTTTCATCCCGAGGGAAATATATAGGCGGAAGGAGAGGCCGAGGGGGTGCCGGGAGTGGCCACACTACCCCTGGCGTGGGCCAGGCCTAGCCGTGTGGCCATGTGGTGTGGTGGCCCCCTGGCCCCTCTCCGTCTCGTATTCTGGCACTTGATGACATCCGAAAGAATAGGCACTTTGGCTTTTGTCCCGTCCAATTCCGAGAATATTCATTTTCTGACTTTCCTGGAACCAAAAACAATAGAAAACATGCAGCTGGCACTATGACTCTTGTTAATAGGTTAGTCTAAGAAATCATATGAAAAGTACTCCAAAGTTGGAACAAAACACAAGAAAGTGGATAAAACTAAGCATGGAACATCAAAAATTATAGATACATTTGCTATGTATCACTTCCCGCTGAGTATTTCGGACGAGGGGCGCGAAACCGATCTAAAATGGTTGTGTCGAGCGGGCTAGAGAGGACCGAGCCCCACAGCCCAAGCTAACCCTAATTACCCTTCCCCTTCTTTCGTCCGTCGCCACCCCCTTCTCCGGAGGCGACGCCAGCTAACCCTAGCTCCCGGAGCCACTCTCTCCCTCACCGCCCCGAGTCACCTCATCGAGCCGCTCAGAGCCAGATCCGCCACTAGCCCCGCCCCTCCCTCCCTTCTCTGCCCCGCTCGAACCCTCTCTCCACCACTCATCTCCCTGCCCATCCTCTCCTCCTCTTCTAGCCCATGCGCCCTACCACAGTTCTCACCGGCCACCCTGCCATCTGCCGCCCAGCCCACCACGGGCCACTCCTAGCCTCCGCCATTACTTCTCCCCTCCACCCCTAGTGGGACCAAGAGCACCAGGTCGATGCTGCCGCCACTGTCCTCTCTATCTGCGACCTCGCCTCTCCTACGGTGATGGTCTCACGGAGGCGACGGCGTCCATGCTCAGGTTCGAGGACGCGGACGAGGTGGTGGAGGAGGTGGGGATGGAGGTCCAGGAGAACCCCTCCGCGCCGGAGGAGGTCATCGGAAATGAGAAGACCAGCACCGACTACTACTTAGACTCATACTCCCACTTCGGTACGCCTGCCCCATCCGATTCGAGAAACGCGTTGTTTTCCTGCTAGCCCGCGTTGGGGATTTTTAGCTAGTCTATGCAGAACAGTGGGCTGTTGTATAGTCTATGGAGAACATTGGGCTATTTTATAGAATAGAATTGGACGGAGGGAGTAGCAAGTAAACTAGCTAGCGGTTGTAGTTCTAAACTTCCGATTCACTGTTCTGATGGCAGACGGACACTGAATATCCTAGTGAAGCACATATACAAGATCATTGTTGTGTTGGTGGCGATATTGGCAGTGTGGGTTGTGCTCCTTGAAACCACAATCATTCCTTGCAGCTATACGTGTTTGGTGAGTGTCATCAATTTGTTCAATTGCTAATTTCTTGAAGATGACACTGTTCGGATTAAGATGTTTCCTTGTGGCTTTTATTGTTGTAGCTTCCCATCTACTTGATAGTGGCGCTTGGATGCTATGGCCTTTTTACTGTTGGATATGGTATCATGTTCTTACCAGCATGTCCTCGAGAAGCTGTAGTATTATAGCAGGTAACTGATGACGATCCTACAGAGTCGCCCGGGTGCCTCTGTTGTAGCCCCTTATTTTTTCCATTTACAACACTGAACTGAACAATAATAATCAATACTCTTTCACACAACATCATTGAGCATAAGAAGATTGCAATGCCTTTTCTTATTAATTAGTTTGCCTTGATATATCTTGATGGACTCGTCATCTTTTCTTAATCTGTGTGGCTTTAGTTGAATGTATGGAATCCAACAATTGATGGACCTCTGCCTAATATTCTTACATGAATTGAAGTACGCAATCTTGCAGGCAATACCATTGAAGGCCATATATAGTCCATATATTCATGTATTTTTATCCAATAGTGCTTTCTTGCTGGGTGCTGTTTGTGCATCCTTTATGTTTTTTCATGAAGATCTGTTTCTTCTGCTTCTAATTAGTGGGCCTCTTTATCCAGTTCAAAAATAAATATAATATATTGACCTGTATGGTGTTACATAAAATTATTCAACATGAACTTGCTTTTTGACATTAGTCGAACATATGAAGAATGAGTCAACTGTTGATGGCATGTATGTGTGAACAATAAGCATGAATCACCTTCATAGTTTACTGCATCATGTCATTATGTTGTTGACAAAGAGTAGTTGGGTTTGCAACAAGTACATTGTCAAAGAGTCAACAATAAGCATGAATCTGTGTGTGGTAGCTCTCCTATTGTAAGCATGAATCTTTATCTATCAGCTACAACCAGCTTCTCTCCATGTTCCAGGATAACTCCTGCCCTTTTCACCATCAATGAGTAACCCTTTTTTGCATGGTGTTTGCTTCTAGCGTCCAGCTTTTATTTTCTCTATTGTGTAATAGGTCTAAGAAGTTTTGGCCGTGAATAGAGAATGTGTCAGTCTTGAGATAAATGCCTGATATTACATTAGTCAATGCCTGTGAGTCTTTACATTCAATAAAGTTCAGTTAGCTAGACTAGAGAGGTAAATTTATGTTCATTTGTCAATATAGTGTAAGAAAAATAGGTTTCCATTCAATTGTCTTCTCCATAAAACCTATGAGCTGTTGATATCAAACATGCACTTGATTTAGTGGCTGTTGGCAGATGTACTGATATTGTGCCATGTCCTCTTGTTAATTTTGTATCCGTTCCGACACTCTTGTTATCATATTCTTGAAGTCAGATATGAACTACACTGACATCCCTCCCTTTCCTTGAATAGGTAAAGAAAGTTGACATGCTTAACGTTGTGACTTGAAGGATGAGATCTTATATCTCACTCTGCTCGCATTAACCAGAGGTATATGCTAAGTGTGATAGTAATGACAATGAGTGTTGATGCCTTTACCGTGGATTCAGGGTTGCTTGAAGTCATGGACTCATGGTCTGTTTATTTTTCATGCCCTCATGCTGTTTTTATTGTTATCCAAGCCCTCATGCTGTTTTTAGTTTTATCCATGCCCTCATGCTTCAGAATTGATATGTACATCTGTTTATTTTCTTTCTACCTAATCTATGTTAATTTTAGAAGATATTTCTTTCTTTGACTAAGCCATAACCAACATTTCCTCTCTTTTACATGAGCTCTAGGCTGAAGATGGAAGAACTGAAGGCTTCATACTTAGCAAAGATTTGGTATTCATATTTTTGTGGTCGTGGGTGATTTGTACTATGGAATGTTTGTAATATACTACAGAGTACTTTTGTAGCTGTTTTCTATTCCTGGGTTATGTGAATTATGCCTATGATTGCAATATATGTTACAATTTCGGTTACCATTAGTGAATGTGATTTGAGCTGTGCTTATAGAAATATTATTTGTGAAATGCCTGTGTGTTCATCCAAATACTACTTGGGTTGTTAAAAGGCCACAACTTAAAAAATATTGGACACGAGCAGTTCACAATTCCTAGAAACAATGGTTCAAAATGAAAAAAAATAGCTAGGCAGTAAAAAGGCCATGTCCCTAAAAATAAAAAGGCCAAAATGTTAGGCTTGGCCAAGCAGCAACGAGAATTAATAGGAAAATATTAGTGGACCGAACTATTGGGCTTGGCCCATATAAATTTTGAAATGGACTGGGCTGATTCTATGCCACATCGGATTGGTCACATGGAATCTGACCTGGCTAGGCTAGTTTGCTCATGACGATTTTGGATCGTCATAACACTTATGACGATCCAATATCGTCATAGACGGTTATGACGATTTTACCAAAATCGTCGTTATAGTTCATTTGCAACGCCCAGCTTTCGACGATATCAAAATCGTCATAGAATTGTCATAAACAGACTACTATGACGATTCTGTGACGAAAATAAAGGGTCATATATAGCCAGATTCCTTGTAGTGGGACTTTGTGAATTTCCGTGAATTGGTCGTCACGAGTGTGACGCTTCCGGGTCTTCTGATGCTGCCGAGAGATGTACTTCTCCGCAGTTTCCATGCGTTTCTTTTCTTCCTCAATGTTTTTGGCCTCATCTTGAAGTACTTGGCGAGGCGCTTCTAGGGCCTGGGCCCTTTCATCCATCTCTTCGGCAGTAAGTTCTGCAGCTGTAGGAATAGGTGTGGTAAGTGCAGCATCAATGAGTTTACGTGCACCTGTGGTGATCACATATCCATCCACCGGTTCTTCTTTGGGCTCTTCTGGGATAAGTGCTCCATCCGAGTCTTCCTCGTATTCCTCGGCAATCACCTCCTCCGTTGGAAGTTCTTTTTCTGGTATCTTGTTCTTCTTCTTTGCCTTCTTGGCAGCGCCGGTAGCAAAGACGGCTTTGGGTCCGTTTCTCGGAGTTAAGCTCTGATCGGTACTTTTGGACATCTGGAGTTCGGGATTATCTCCGATCTCCATATCATCCTGCATTTTGGGAGAGTTTTCCCCGGATCCATCATCCATGGCTTCTCCTTCCTCTGTAGCATTGGAGTTGTACTCCTCTTCATATTCCACGGAGAACTTTCGGAAATCCGCCGACGTCATCGAGTCATCCGAAAATGCGGGTAAGTCGGTGTTTGTTCCAATTGCCTCCAACACTCAGAGTCGGTGTTGTCTCCAGCATCGGCTGAGCCGGATCCAGATCCATCTTATCCAACGAAGTGCGACGTGTGAGTCCTGAGGTAGTTGCAGCTTTCCTCGGGCTTTCTCAAAGATCTTGATGGTTTCGAGAACCTCGTCCACGCTTGCGTCTTGCATCATCATGCGCCTCAACGTGTGCATCAGGAACGGCTGATCTGTTCCAGCGTTGGCAGGGCCAGAACCAAGGTTGTTGTTGTGATCCTCCTAGATTTCGAATTCAGCGGGTGGATCGATCCGGGATTCGGCCTCGCTAGGGAGATCCACTTCAGATTCAACTTGAACCGCAAGGTCTACTTCAGGCTTGGATTTCTCCACTATCTCCGCAACGGGTGCGGGCTGGGTGGGATTAGGGTTTTCTAAGATCCGGAACTCTGCCGCCTCCACGGATAAAGGGGAACCAGAAGTTTCTTCTACCTCTATCATCACCGCTGGGGTGGGTGGGACAGGCTCAGCGACTCCGATGTACACATCGATCTCGCTGAAAGACATGATGGTGTAGAAGTCACGACTGCCCTAGCCGGAACCCAGGTCTCGTAGAGAACAATGAGAGGGATGTCGCTGGCATAGAGGATGCGACCGACGGGGATAGTCTCGCTGATTTCGATTCTTGTAGATTCCGCTCGGAACGTAGATCCGAAGCTCACTTGCCCCACGGTGGGCGCCAACTGTCGTTGGATTGATGACAAGTACGCCATGAGGGGGTACTCGAGGTGTGTGGAAGAGAGGGGTGTGAGACGTACGGTGATCCGAGACGGTGAGCACACAAGTTTACCCTGGTTCGAATCCGCTGGCTTTGGACGGATCCTCCTCCTGCTAGCAATCTAGTAATACGGCAGAGCCAGAATATGGGTTACAAGGGTTTCGCCTGTGCGAGTTGAGATTGTAGACTATTGTGAGGGTGCCCTAGAGTGTCTCCGTAGGACGGCTTATATAGATATCCGGCCTAGGGTTTATAGGAGAGATCTATCCGGCTATGACTAAGAGTCGGTTACAGAGTACATCTTGAACTACAAGTAACACTATGGGCCTATGTCGGTAAGTCTTCTAGGCCTTCCCATAGCCGGACTAGACTCCGTCTCTTCTCCCTGACTGGGCCGCCCGTGAAGCAAAGCTCTAACCCGAAGTGGGCCACCCTGGTCAGTGAGGTACTGTGAGGATACCCGGAAAGTATATCCCCAACAGAACTGAATGAAGAAACACCTTGTGATGTTTATTTATGTGAAGATTCTACCAAGGTAATAAAAGGTAACACCACTAGAGTTGGGAAACCTATCATATCGTGTACTATTGGGACTTCATGGTATCATGGACTTTGTGATATTGGAGAAAGTATAAGTGTGATTCCATATTCACTATATCTTGAAATCAAGCCAGATATTGATCCCATCAACATGGAAGATACAGGTATAACTATCCAACTTGCTAATAAAGAGTATATTTGTCCTCTTGGTATTGTTAGAGATGTAGAAGTGTTAACTGGAAAGATGAAGTATCCTGTCGATTTCATTGTGCTTGGTTGCTCCCAAGATGCATTTTGTCCTATTATATTTGGTAGACCTTTCCTACATATTGTTGGTGCTGAAATCAATTTGTCAAAAGAGAAAGTATTCATTAAATTTGATGGTGAAAGACTTGAGTTTGACTTTTCAAAGTTTACTGATAAACATTTAGAAAAATAAAAACTCTCTAAAGATATAGTGGAGAATCTTACTTTAGTGGTAGTTGCTTCATCGGATGCGATGGAATGATATGTGATGAATCAAGAGGAACCATTTGATGATGAAGATAAAGAAGCTCTAAAACAAATATTATCTCAACAACCACAATAGTTGCAATACATATTCCACCTGATAATCCAGGAGAACTACCACCACCTAAACAAGATCCTAGTTTTGAACTTAAACCATTGCCTGAAGATATGAAATATGCATTCCTTGATGATAAGAAAATAAAAAGAGAGGAATTAAAAGTAGGAGATCAAGTATTATTGTTCAACTCTCATTTCAAGTTTTCTACAGGAAAGTTAGCCTGAAGGTGGCAGGGTCCATTAGTTGTACAGGAGGTGTACCGCTCCGGAGCCATTCGTCTTCATGGAGACTTCAATGGTAAACTTCATGTTGTTAATGGACAACGTCTTCAACACTATATTGTAGGACAAACATTTGCCAGAATGGTTGAACTAATTAATCTCCAAAGTTCGGAGGCCATAATTGCAAAAAATTATCCCCTCCCAGATACAAAAATCACCAAAAGTCAAAAAGAGGTGCGTAACGATCTTAGAATATCTTCATATTTTAGGAAAGTCGTTATTTTGGAAAATTAATGTGTGACGCAAAATAATTGGATAAAATGGAGTCCTAAGGAGGGAAAGAGACTAGGTGGCGTGCCTACTCCCTAGGCACGCCACCCGAGGTCTTTCCCTCTTCTGAAGTTCGTTTCACCTCTTTTCTTCCTCAATGCTTTGTCTTACCCTAAAAACCATCTATATATACTCCTCTCTGCCAATCTAATCCTACATCGAGTCTTTTTCAAGCGAACCTTGTTTTCTACTTGTTTCTTCTAGATCTTACCTTGCGCCAGGACATGTCTTCAAGGTGGAGCACCCCAGATGTAGGACTCCCTTGTGCACCCATCAGAACCTCGGAGTGGAGTCCTCCACCAAGAAGCCAAGCTCCATGGAGAGGGGAAGACCGGAGGACAATGTCATCTGGAGTAACCAACTTGAATATGGAGCTGCATGGATGAGGGAGATTGAAGAACCTCGCTACAAGGACATGACTAACCCAAATCTTCAAGCACGGATCAATTCACTACATCGACAAATTGCTGATGAAGAGAGGCGTTTTTCTGGCTCTCACCGCCACATTGCACTTTTGCAGGGTTACGAGGAGGCGGTAAACACAAAGTTCGTTAGGAACATGCAAGCAACCTCTACAGGTTGCATTGAGATTATAGAAAAGCTGGAAAAGGAGGTCTAGGATTACAAGACCAAGTGGGAAGATCAAGTGGCGGTCAACAAAAGGTTGCACACAACCTTGTTGAAGGTCAGAAGCACCACCAATGATGAGGTCCTGAAGGCCATTCTCTAGTGGTCCGGTGACAACAATTTAAGCTTGGGGGAGTTCCACCACACCTTATGCTTTTTAGTTATCATATTTGCATCTATTTTGTAATCATTAGGAGGTTTTTGCTTGCATCCATTAGGTATTGATTTTTCCTAGAGTTTGAAGAGCTCTTGGAGCATTATCATGTATCCTTGGTTGAGTGGTTTTGAATAAAATATAAAGTATGGTGTCATCCATGATTCTCTTATTTGGGATTTATGGGTAACACTCATGCAGATGTGCGCACCATATGTAGAAATTTCACTTACATCTTGCCTTGTACTAAATTAACTTGAGCATGTTGGACAAGCATAGAATTATACAATTACTCAACAAGTTGAACTTGCAAATAAGAAAGATCCATGCAAGGGAAGCAACACTTACAAAAAAGGAACATTGTCAATTTGTGGTGAGATAGGGAGTCTTATAAAATAAATAGTTGGAAAGAGGAGAATGATAATGGGACATGAGATACTCTTGTTCTACTTAGTAATCAACGAGTAAACGGAATGGTTGTCATGGGTATTTCAATACATATGCTCTATGGAAAAGTGTTTGAAAGGTAGGCACCCAAAGATTTGGCTGGCCATGGAAAGTAAAAGACAAAGGTTGTTTAGAGCATATAAGATTGAAAGACCCATGAATAAGGTTTATACTGGTTACTAAGAGAGCAAGACTGTTAACTGATGCCATGCAAAAAGTGGTGAAAGTTCTTGACAAAACTCAAAATAGTCATGTCTATCTGGTTGATTAAACAATTCCCTTTTCCACTATTTGTTTTATGAGAAACTTATCTTTATTGCAAAGGCATATCCGAAGGTTAAATTAAAAGCTGGTAAAAAGCCATGCAAAGCTATTGCAAATAGCGAAATGTATGATAAATTTGAGACTTGTTCAATTGTCCAACATGTAATGGTTAGTTTTTGTTCAAAGGTAAGGGGTAAATGATAATGTCTATCTATGTATCCCACATTTGCATGGTAGTTAGTTCATATTTCTTTTGGACAAGTGAATATACATAAGTTGATGATGCCATTCTCGTATTTTCTTGTCAACCATAACCTCATTGATGCATGATCATTATCTATTCGCTTATTTGATCGAGGACGAGCAAAGGTTTAAGCTTGGGGGAGTTGATACTTGCATTTTTCACCAGCATTTTTAGGACTTATATGCACTGTTTAGAATCATGTTTACCATGATCCATCATTATTTATGCATATTTATATGATTTACGAGACTTTCCTACAAAATCCCTTTCATTGCTACTTAATTTCTAAGCGGCAGAAAACCTCCTTTTTCATGTTATTGCTATTTCAGGACCTTGTGGACATCAATAAATCGAAGGAAAAATAACTGATGAGTTTTTCACCTGGAGAATCAACTTGGGCCAAAGAATGAAGCGAGAGGAGCCACGAGGCCCAAAGAGACCAGGTCGCGTGCCCACACCTGGGCGCGCCACCCATGCTCTTTCGGCCCTCGAGCATTGTATCGGCTCCTCCTTTTTACGGACGCCTCCGTATTACCAGAAAACCTACGCCATATTTTTCCCATGATTTACAGAGGTAGTGACGGGGGCGAAAGTCCTCTCCTACTCCAGGAGGGGCCAGATCCTGCTGCACTAGAGCCTCCGGTGAGGGGGAAATCGACGCCATCATCATCACCACTCCTCCTATGTGTAGGGGGAGACTGCTGACTCGTGTATTAACAAGCTCATTGGGAAACCCCAAGAGGAAGGTATGATGAGCACAGTAGTAAGTTTCCCTCAGTTATGAAACCAAGGTTATCAATCCAGTAGGAGCAAGGAAACACCCCAAAGGTGAAGCAAGCTGAACGTTGGCAGTGCGCACTACCGGTGCCAGCAACAATGTGGAGACCTGCACAACACAACCACAGAACTCTGTCCCCAACTTGCGATGAGGTTATCAATCTCACCGGTTTTGCTAAAAACAAAGGATTAAATGTATCGAATAGAAGGAAGTAATAGTTTGCAGAAAGTAAACACAAAGCAATAAACAGTTGATTGTAGATTGAAAGTAAAAGAAAGGACCGGGGTCCATAGTTCACTAGAGGTGGCTCTCCTCAAGATAGCTAACATGGTAGGTGAACAAATTACAATGAGGCAATTGAAAAACATCGAGAAAGCATACAAGCATATACTAATCATCTTGACTCCTTTGAGATTCGATTGGGCATTGCAACATTATACATAGACCGCCATCCAACTATATTTATGACTAATAATCCACCTTCAGGTTATCATCCGAACCCCCTCCAGTATTAAGTTGCAAGCAACAGATAATTGCATTATGAATTGCATGTAAAGTAAACAATACGATTGTTCTATGCACAAAGGATTGTTGTTTTCTCCCTAGTAGCAACAGCACATCTAGTACCTTAGAGATTTCTATCACTTCCCAAGATTACAAGAGGCATGAACCCACTATCGAGCATAAATACTAACTCTTGGAGTTGCTAGCATCTACTCGGCCAATATAGCTACTAATAACAGAAAGCATGCAAGATCACAAATAACAAAGACATGATAGAATCAATAATCAATCTGAAATTGCATCTCAATATCCATCGGATCTGCGCAAACACAACATGCAGAATTACAAATAGATGATCTTGATCATGAACGGAGCTCACAAGATCTAAACATGAAAGCACAAAGGAGGAGAACCAGCCATCTAGCTACTACATGGACCCGTATTCTAGGGATGAACTACTAACGCATCACACCGGAGACTTGCATGATGATGAAGAAGGCCTCTAGGGTGAATTCCCCTCTCCGGCAGGGTGCCGGGAAGAGCTTCAGATCCCTCCCGATCTAGGGATGGAGATGATGGCGGCTACAGACTCTTTCGTGGATTTTTGATCGGGTACTTAGGTATTCCGTATCAGAGGCAATATATAGGAGGAAGGAGAGGCCGAGGGGGTGTCTGGGGCGGCCAGACCACCCCCTGGCGCGGGCCAGGCCTAGCCGCGCGGCTAGGTGGTGTGGCCGGGCCCCAGCCCCTCTCCGTCTCGTACTCTGGGTCCACGTGCCCCTCGGTAAAATAATGACTTTGGCTTTTGTCCCGTCCAATTCCGAGAATATTCATTTTCTGACTTTCCTGGAACCAAAAACAGCAGAAAACATGCAGCTGGCACTGTGGCTCTTGTTAATAGGTTAGTCCAAGAAATCATATGAAAAGTACTCCAAAGTGTGGACAAAACACAAGAAAGTAGATAAAACCAAGCATGGAACATCAAAAATTATAGATACATTTGCAATGTATCAACATCGCCAAGCTTAACTCATGCTAGTCCTCGAGTAGGTAAGTGATAAAAAGAAAGAATAATTTTTGAGGTGACATGCACCATCATAAACTTGATCAACGTATTTGTAAAACATTCACAGCTGGGATCATAGTATTTCAATCATAACATGAAAGACAAAGTTCTAGCAATAAGACAAAGAAACTATGTTGCAACATGAAAAGGCACAAACAAAAGATTCATGAATAACAATGCGTTGCAAGACGTTTGTTTGTTTCACATAAAGAAAACATAGCATAGTAGTATTCAGCTTGTCCCTCATAGCGTACCAAACATAAATGCATAGGACACCTTCAAAGTTCATAAGAGTGACTAGATACAAATAGTTTAAAACAAGCAATATCAAGGTATGCATCAATCAACAAGTCTTGGGACAATGCACATAGAACTAAGAATGGCCACTATGCTCTCAAAGTAAGTGCATAAAGATAGAAGGTGGAGACTCAATATATAAGTGGAAGAAAGGCATTCATAGAAGGAAGTAGGGATTCAAGTCTCATAAAGAGCTTCCAGAAATTATGGTACTTAATAGCTTTCATCTCTCATTGCCCCTATCATAAGCATCTTGAAGTGATTAAGGTTAAAGTGAACAAACTATGGTGTGTATGCTTGACGAAGTATAAGTTGGAAATCTCATGTCCCTTGAATACGAGGGCCGCTCCTCATGCTACTCAAGTTTAGTCACCGGTAAGTTCTTGTCATCGTAAGTACATGTGTATCATAGAGAACCGCCAATGGGGTACCCCTTTCCTGATGATATAGAAGAATCCCCAAATCAAAATGATAAGGCAGGTAGACAACGAACATCTCAGCAATCTTCTTATTTACCATGGGAATATGGTGTTTTTTCTCTCTTTCCTATTTTCATAATCTCTTTTTTTCTTCTTTTTTCTCCATATCTGACTCTTTTTTTATAAGAAGAATGCTTCATAAACAGCTCATTATGGTTACGCTACAGGTTTCCACCATGTCAGCATGGATTAGACCAGCGGCCTAGGCGTTTCTCTAACACATATACATAACTCCATGGACTTACAAGCTCCCCTTTCATTTCACACAGACGACATCCATAGACAAAAGAGCATGATATCAACTAGGTACAAAGTACAAGTGCAATGTTGAAAGCGTTCCCCATGACAACATGGTTCTGCTAATCCCCAACGAATAGGTGCAAGCATATACAACATAGACGACACAATGGTTCAAGTTTATTAAGGGCAAGAAAAGTAAAGTGTGCCATCAAGTTCGTGAGAGCTTTAATCACTAGTCTTCTCATAACAAGTTTAATTTGGAAGGTAGATAAAAACATGAATATACTTGGAATAGCATATGCTAGTAGGTAGGTATGGTGGACTCTTTGGAATAACTTGGTTTTCGGAGTTGGCTGCATGAGTGGAACTCATACTTGGTTGTGGAGGCTAGCAAAATACTGGGAGCGACAAACTAAGAGAGCAATAATGGCCATAATCATGCAGAGCAACAAAACATCATTGATCAAAACATAAAGTGGTACTACAAGTTCAAAACTAAAGGATCATAAAGGCTTATGGTGACTTGAGATAGTCATAACATGGTGTGAGCATGCGCCAAGTCAACCCAAATAAAGCATCAAAGGAGAATAACACAATACTATGCTTTAATATGCTAAAACAACGCATGATTCTTCAAAGGCACATTAAGCAATCTCAATTGTTTATAACAAGTCATGCTACAACAAAGAATACTAAGCATAAAGCCAAAACAATATCGAGCATGGCATGACAAAGCATAGGCCACAGTCAAAAACAAGCTCTCTTTACCACTTAAGCATGAACTTTCCTACCCTTTTCCAATCCAAACCAAACTATTTGAAAACCAATGTATGAAATAGAGGGTCCAACCAATTTATTCAGCAAACTAAAAATACCAAGCAAACGAAAAACCAAAACGAAAACGAAAAAGAAGACTTTAGTCCATCCTTCATCTCATTACTCATTACTTCCATACACCTAAAATTTTTCCTTCATACAAAACTTCACACAATCTTAATTAGCAACATTATTGCACTCAAGATAATAGGTCTTTAGGTTCAGTTCTAACACCAATAAAACTTCCATTAAAACACTAGATACTGTAGCAGTTCCGTCAAAAATCTCAATTCCCCAAAAGAACTCAAAAAGGAACCAACAAGAAGCAAATGAAGAATATGGTAGAAATCTGTCAAAACAGACCAGCAGGTAAAGACGATTTTTTTCAAAGACCTTCTGTTGCTCAAATAAAAAAGTGTTGAACTAACGAAAGTTATATAACAACCTGGGGCAGAAGCAAAAAAATTCACGCCTCGAAAGGACGTACAGAGATTTTACACGAATTTTTACGGTGAAGCACAGAAATCTATTTCGGGATAGCAATTTTCCCAATCATTACTTCTCTCTCATTAGAGGTTACTATTGGCACAAAAAAAGGATAAGGAGCGATTATTACTGAAGTAATAATCTCCAAGACTCATCTAAAAAATTTGGGTTATCTCCCAATAAGTACTTTTCTTTAACGCCTTTAAGTTAGGCATAAGAAGCAAGAAAATGGATCAAGTGTTCTCAAATGAAGAAGCATTAAGAGAAAATTTTGTTTTCATAGGAGAGGCAAAATAAATCTTGTCTCTCTTCTTAGGGAGGTTTTCTATACCTTTCTTGAGTGGGAGTTGATATTTAATGGTGTCTTCTTTCATATTAATAATGCCACCAACAGTTCTAACAAAAGGTCTTCCCAAAGTAATAGGACAAGAAACATTGCATTCAACATCCAAAACATAGAAATCAACGGGGACATAGGCATTGTTAACCATGATAAGAACATCATTAATACTCCTCATGAGTTTCATTTTAGCATTATCATCATGTGGGACATTCAAATAACAATCTTCAAGTTGTGGCAAATCAAGCATATTATAAATCCTTCTAGGCATAATAGAAACACTACTATCAAGATCACATAAAGCTTTGAAATCAAAATCATTCACTTTCATATTAATGATGGGTTCCCAACCATCTTCTTGTTTTATAAGAATAGAAGCTTTATGTTTCATCTTTTCTTCTTTAATATTTATGAGAGCATCAGTAATGTGTTTTGTAAAGGCCATGTTCATAGCACTAGCATTATGACTTTTAGCAATCTTTTGAAGGAACTTAATAACTTCAGAGATATTGCAATCATCAAGATCAAAATCATAATTATCATTTAAAGTAGTAGAGCCATTACTAGCCTCAATACTAGTGTTAGTGATAGTAGAAACACTAATGTTTCTAGCAATTTCATCTTCTCTTTCCCACTTAGCATGTAATTCAGCTAATAGTCTAACATTTTCATCAATTCTAACTTGTATGGCATTAGTAGCTGCAAAGGGATTATCAATAGTTTTAGGTTTAGCAACCATTTTATTCAAAGAAGATTGATCTTGAGCCAAACATGCTATATTTCTTTCAGCATTAGAGAGTTTTTCCTCAATAGTTTTATTGAAAGCAGTTTGTTTACGAATAAAGTCCTTAAGCATAACTTCAAGTTCGGAGGGAGCACTCCTATTGTTGTTGTACGAATTTCCATAAGCATTACCATTGTTTGGAGGATATGGCTTATAATTGTTGTTACCAAAATTATTCATGTAGGCATTGTTGCTAAAATTGTTATTTATTATAAAGTTCACATTAATTTGCTCTTCTTGAGCAACCAAAGAAGCTAAAGGAACATTATTTGGATCAATATGGGCTTTCTCATTAACAAGCATAGACATAATAATATCAATCTTATCACTCAAAGAGGAGGTTTCCTCAACAGAATTTACCTTCTTACCTTGTGGAGCTCTTTTAGTATGCCATTCAGAGTAATTAACCATCATATTATCCAGAAGCTTTGTTGCAGCACCCAAAGTAATGGTCATAAAGGTACCTCCAGCAGCAGAATCCAATAGGTTCCTTGAAGAATAGTTCAATCCTGCATAAAAAGTTTGGATGATCATCCAAGCAGTCAGTCCATGAGTGAGACAATTCTTTACCAAAGATTTCATTCTTTCCCAAGCTTGAGCAACATGTTCATTATCAGATTGTTTAAACTTCATTATTTTACTTCTCATAGATATAATCTTAGCAGGAGGATAGTATTTTCCAATGAAAGCATCTTTGCATTTAGTACAAGAATCAATACTATTCCTAGTTAGGGAATTTAGCCATTCTTTAGCTTTTCCGCTCAAAGAGAAAGGAAACAATTTAAGCTTAATAATATCTCCATCTATATCCTTATGCTTTTGCATCTCACAAAGTTCAACAAAGTTATTTAGATGGGCAGCAACATCTTCATTACCAATACAAGAAAATTGTTCTCTCATAACAAGATTGAGTAAAGCAGGTTTTATTTCACAGAAAATAGCTTCAGGAACAGGTGGAGCAATAGGTGTCCTCATCAAATCATTGTTGTTAGTGCTAGTGAAGTCACACAACTTAGTGTTTTCAAGAGTAGTCATTTTTTTGTGTTTTTGATAAAGAAAGCAAACTTGTAAAACTATTTTTTTGCATTTTTGAAAAAGAAACAAGCAAACTAAGCAAAAGTAACCTAAGAAAAACAAAAATAACAAAGTAAAGAGATTGGTTATGATGGACTCCCCTTGTGAAGATGTCCTTGACTCCTCGGCAACGGCGCCAGAAAAATACTTGCTGACTCGTGTATTAACGAGCTCGTTGGGGAACCCCAAGAGGAAGGTATGATGAGAACAGCAGTAAGTTTCCCGCAGTTATGAAACCAAGGTTATCAATCCAGTAGGAGCAAGGAAACACCCCAAAGGTGAAGCTAGCCGAATGTTGGCAGGGCGCACTACCGGTGCCAGCAGCAACGTGGAGACCTTCACAACACAACCACAGAACTCTGTCCCCAATTTGCGATGAGGTTATCAATCTCGCCGGTTTTGCTCACAACAAAGGATTAAACGTATCAAATGGAAGGAAGTAATAGTTTGCAGAAAGTAAACACAAAGCAGTAAATAGATGATTTTAGATTGAAAGTAAAAGAAAGGACCGGGGTCCATAGTTCACTAGAGGTGGCTCTCCTTAAGATAGATAACATGCTGGGTGAACAAATTACAACGAGGCAATTGACAAACATCGAGAAAGCATACAAGCTTATACTAATCATCTTGACTCCTTTGAGATTTGATTGGGCATTACAACATTATACATAGACCGCCATCCAACTGCATCTATGACTAATAATCCACCTTCAGGTTATCATCCGAACCCCCTCCAGTATTAAGTTGCAAGCAACGGATAATTGCATTACGAATTGTGTGTAAAGTAAACAATACGATTATTCTATGAACAAAGGATTGTTGTTTTCTCCCTAGTAGCAACATCACATCTAGTACCTTAGCGATTTCTGTCACTTCTCCAGATTACCAGAGGCATGAACCCACTATCGAGCATAAATACTAACTCTTGGAGTTGCTAGCATCTACTCGGCCAAGATAGCTACTAACAATGGAAAGCATGCAAGATCACAAATAACAAAGACATGATAGAATCAATAATCAATCTGAAATTGCATCTCAATATCCATCAGAGCCCCGCAAACACAACATGCAGAATTACAAATAGATGATCTTGATCATGAACTGAGCTCACAAGATCTAAACATGAAAGCACAAAGGAGGAGAACCAACCATCTAGCTACTACATGGACCTGTAGTCTAGGGATGAACTACTCACGCATCACACCAGAGGCTTGCATGATGATGATGAAGGCCTCCAGGGTGAATTCCCCTCTCCGGTAGGGTGCCGGGAAGAGCTTCAGATCCCTCCCGATCTAGGGATGGAGATGACGGCGGTTACAGTCTCTTTCGTGGATTTTTGATCGGGTACTTAGGGTTTCCGTATGAGAGGCAATATATAGGCGGAAGGAGAGACCGAGGGGGTGCCTGGGGTGGCAAGACCACCCCTGGCGTGAGCCAGGCCTAGCCACGCGGCTAGGTGGTGTGGCCGGGCCCCAGCCCCTCTTCGTCTCGTACTCTGGATCCAGGTGTCCCTTGGTAAAATAATGACTTTGGCTTTTGTCCCGTCCAATTCCAATAATATTCATTTTCTGACTTTCCTGTAACCAAAAACAGCAGAAAACGGGCAGCTGGCACTGTGGCTCTTGTTAATAGGTTAGTCCAAGAAATCATATGAAAAGTACTCCAAAGTGTGGACAAAACACAAGAAAGTAGATAAAACCAAGCACGGAACATCAAAAATCATAGATACATTTGCAATGTATCCGAGGCCTCTCCATCAACATCTCCACCAGCACCATCATCATCACCATCACCATCTCCAAGATCCATCTCGTTTCCCTCATAGTTTGTGATTGATTGAACCCTGGATATTGTTTAAGGGCTATTTACATGTTTGTGATTGGCATCTTGTCTTTATCTGGTGGAGAGATTATATTTTCAGATTGTGTTGTATCCCATATGCCACTGATCCATATTAGGTTTGCCACTTGTGAGTAGATCGCCATGTTCCTGGGGGCATAGGATCAATTGGCTATGATTTCCATATAATATGCAATGAGTATATGGTCCAGTTTTTATCTTTTATATTGTTCTATGATGGTTTTATGAGAATGTTGATTGCATATTATTCACTTATATGGGCTCATAGGAGAATACTTTGATGTAATGATAAGTGTTGGAAGGGACAGAATTGACAGAAATTGTTTTCCAATACTTTGAATTGCATTGGAGGGATTATATGTCGGGGACCAATGAAGTTATTGCTATGGTGGGACATTTTATGTCTTAATGATTCTTAGATGTTCATGTGAATGGCTCTAGGACCCATCATAAGTGGTGTATTTAGCTCCTACTTGTGGCTGCTCCTAATTAGGCTCCGCCCTAAGGGAATGAAACTTGACAACATATTCACCATATTGTGTAGAAATCTTTATGCTAAGCAAATCCATGCTGCCCTCGGGAACGCTTGTCACATATAAGTTCACACTCACATTTGAGTTTGTCATGTTGTTGCATAGAGGATTGGGCTTTCTCTCATTGAGAGCATTTAATTATTGCTATTTACTTTCAGCACTTTATATTCTTGCAAACTACAAACCCCAAACACCAAATCTACTGCATTTACTATTATTTTCTTTGTCAAATTTGCTAACCAATACCCTTAGCTCCTTGTGGGTTCGACAACCTTTATTTATATAAAAGTACTACAATTGATCTCCTGCACTTGGGAGCCATCAAGCACCCCCTCCAAGAACGTGTGGGAGGCAGAATCAGCAGTCGTAGAGTTGAACCACCACGAGGGAGAAGAGTTGTGTTGCCAGCAGGAGCGTGTCCAGCTCCTCGTAACCACGGCCAACCTGTAGCAGGCATAAGCAAGTCACACCCAAGTGGGAAACAACAAGAATCAAGGTCCCGCTGGATGGCGGATCCAATGGCTCCCAGTGGAAGGAAGCAAGTGCACTAGGCGTCTTTGCTGAACGGGATGAGGAAGAACAGTCACCCACGTGGCAGATCCAGCAGCCGTGGCCAGCACTAGCATGACAATGTCGTGGTCACCAGCAAAAACCGCGCCTCGGCTGGCAGAGCCGGTCAAAGGCAAAGTCACCAAGCACTCGTCAGTAGAGCCGCAAAGGCCATACTCCCACCGTATCTCGTCTTACCAGGCAGATCGTTCCCCGTGAGCCGAAGACAGTGGACACTCGTGAGCACATGGACCTACTAGTCCAGTCACGCATCATGGAAGAAGAAAGTCTGGCCGGTTTAAAATGCTTCAGGCTGCCCATCCGGAATGATCCATTTCCTAAGGGATTTTCTCTCCCCAAAGACACACTGAAGTACAACGGCACGGCCAAGACAGAAGATTGGTTAGCGGACTAAACAACTGTGGTGGGCATTGCAAACGACAACATAAGGGTGGTCATATGCTACCTTCCCCTCATGCTCCTCGACTGGGCCAGAACATGGCTGAATAGCCTCCCTAACAACAGCATCAACGCCTGGTTGGACTTCGAGGAGGCATTCATCCTCAACTTCACCGACACCTACAAGCGGTCGGGAAGGCCCAATGCACTCGCCCTTTGCCTCCAGGGCAAGTACGATCGGACCGCTCCTACCTTAATAAGTGGACGAGCATGCACAACGTCTGCGAAGGGGTGCACATCACCAGGCGATTGACTTCTTCACCAATGAATGTCAAGACAACACCATGCTCAAGGACAAGCTCAACCGGGCAGTGCCCTAGACCATGGCCATCGCGGACAAGTACGCCACCGCCGACTCGGCAATGAAGAAAGCCATAGTATTGGACGACCAAGGACAAATCACTGTCGTGAACCCGGCTGACCGGCGCTAGTTGGGTGAGCACCACCATAACTCCAGGCGGCACAGCCATGGCAATCGCCAAGGAAAAAGGAAGGACAACCAGCTGAATAACTTGTATGGTTCCAAGCAGATGGCAGTAGTTCAGGAGGATCTAGCTGCTAGAGGAAGTCGAAGGCAGAAACCGAATGACCGACCACCTAGACCCAAGTACACTTTCGAGTCAATGCTTGATGGGCCATGCAAGTACCAAAGTGGCGGCAACAAGATGGCTACGCACATGACCTGGCAATGCAGCTGTACCCGGAGAATGGTGAAGGCTGGAGGACTCCCACCGCCACTGCCGCCTCTCCTAGTCAGTGGCCCACCGGATAACTGAGATTGCCAGCACCGCCAGGAGGAGGCTGATGGCTACTTTCCTTTCCATGTGGGCATGTACCACATCTTCACCAGTGAGCCAGAAACCAAGAATAGCAAGAGACACCGTGAGGTGGAAGTGAATTCCATCATCCCTCCTGTCCCTCAATACCTGAACTGGTCGGAAAAAGAGATTACATGGAGAAGGAGAGACCAACCGGCTGTGCTACCTCATTTTGGCAGCTATGCAATGCTCCTAGACCCCATCATCGTCTCCTAGAAGCAATACTGTAAATTCGTGTGCATCCTCATTGATGGTAATAGCAGCACCAACCTCCTCTACCACAGCTCACGGGACCGCCTCGACATCAGTGAGTCTCAGCATCAACCTTCTAGCACCACCTTCCACAACATCATCCTAGGGACTTTGCATTCTCCAACTGGCAAAATCCAGCTAGACGTCATCTTCGGCACGGAGAACAATTTATGCCGTGAGGCTAGCTGGTTCGAGGTGGTCAACCTCACTAGTGCTTACCATGCTCTCCTCGGGCGTCCAGCATTGACCAAGTTCATGGTAGTGCCACACTATGCATACCTCACGATGAAGCTCCTTGGCCACAAGGCAGTGATCAGTATTGTTGGCTACTACAAGAGGCCGATAGAGTATGCTTCTGTTGGCTCCAAGTTGGCCAAGGCCATGGTCATCACATAAGAAAAGTGCGTCATCATGCAGAACGTGGCACTAGCGCAAGCCAACATGCCAGCTGGCGGTCCCAAGCTAGCTGAGGAGATGCAGTTCAAGCCGTCTAAGGGCACTAGGAAGATTTTTCTTAACGAGGCCGAGCCGGACAAGTTCGTCCTGGTTGCCTGGTCGGAACCGGTCTTGACAGCAAATAGGAAAGCACGCTTGTCGACTTCCTCCATGAGAATCGGGATATCTTTGCATGGTCCCCAAAGGACATGCCAGGTGTTCCAAGGGAGCTCGCCGAGCAATCTCTCCACATCTAGCCAGATGTGAAGCTGGTCAAGCAGTCTCTCCGTCGCTTCGCGGAGGATAAAAGGAAGACAATTTGTGAGGAGATCACATAGATCCTTGCAGTCGGGTTCATCATGGAAGTATACCACCCGGAGTGGCTGGCGAACCGAGTACTAGTACTAAACAAAAAACAAGACATGGCACATGCGCATCGACTACACTAGCCTCAACAAGGCCTGGCCCAAAGATCCCTTTGCTCTACCTCGGATAGATCAAGTGATTGATTACATGGCTGGTTACGACCTTCTATCCTTTCTAGATGCCTATTCAGGCTACCACCAGATTAAGTTGAATCATGCAGATCAAATAAAAACAGCCTTCATCACCCTGTATGGGGCTTACTGCTATACTAACATGCCTTTTGGACTAAAAAATGTAGGTGCAACCTACCAGCGCTACATGCAGAAATGCTTGTGGACACAAATTGGGAGAAACGCACATGCCTACATTGATGATGTGGTGGTGAAGACGAAAGAGCAAGGCACGCTCCTCGAAGACCTAAAAGAAACATTCACAAACCCCCGCTAGTTCTAGATGAAGCTGAACCCGGAGAAGTGCATCTTCGGTGTCCCAGCAGGTCACCTCCTAGGTTTCCTCGTCTCAGAACGAGGGATCAAGGCCAACCCGGAGAAGGTTCGCGCACTCGAGCTCATGCAGCAGCCACAAAACTTACGTGCCATGCAGAAGTTTGTTGGATGCCTAGCCTTGCTCAGCCAGTTCGTCAGCTAATTGGGCGAGAAAGAACTCCCGCTATAACAACTCATGAACAAAACAGACCAGTTCGTCTGGTCGGCTCAGGCGGACACGGCCTTCCACAACCTCAAGCGCATGCTCTCCCAGCCCATACTAGCGGTCCCGGCTGCAAAGGAGCCAATGTTGATGTACATCGCAACCACCAACCGGGTCGTCGGTGTCGTGCTCATGATGGAGAGGCCAGAAGAGGGGAAGGTGCAGCTGGTCCAGCGACCAGTGTATTATTTGAGCGAAGTGCTCCCACTCTTGAAGCAGAATTACCCCCACTAGTGTTGGGGATATACTTTCTAGGTATCCTCACAGTTCCTCACTGACCAGGGTGGCCTACTTCGGGTTAGAGCTTTGCTTCACGGGCAGCCCAGTCAGGGAGAGAAGACGGAGTCCAATCCGGCTACGGGAAGGCCCAGAAGACTTACCGACTTAGGCCCATAATATTACTTGTAGTTCAAGATGTACTCTGTAACCAACTCATAGTCGTAGCCGGATAGATCTCTCTTGTAAACCCTAGGCCGGATATCTATATAAGCCGTCCCAGGGAGAGCCTTTAGGGCAACACTCTAGACACCTCAATAGTCTACAATCTCAACTCGCACAAGCGAACCCTTGTAACCCATATTCTGGCTTTGCCGTATTACTGGATTGCTAGCAGGGGTAGGATCCGTCCAAAGCCGGCAGATTCGAACCTGGGTAAACTTGTGTGCTCACCGTCCTGGAACACCATACGTCTCACACCCCTCTCTTCCGCACGCCTCGAGGACCCCCTCATGGCGTACTTGTCATCAATCCAACGACAGTTGGCGCCCACCATGGGGCAAGTGAGCTTCGGATCTACGTTCCGAGTGGAATCTGCAAGAATCGGAATCGGCAAAACTATCGTCGTCGGTCGCATCTTCTACGCCAACGACATCCCTCTCATCGTTCTCGACAAGACTTGGATTCCGGCTAGGGAGGCCGTGACTGCCTACACAATCATGTCTTTTGGCGAGATCGATGCTTACATCGGTTTCACTGAACCTGCCACACCCACCCCAGCGGTGATTATAGAGGCAGAAGAATCTTCTGGGTCCCCTTTGTCCACGGAGGCGGCAGAGTTCCGGATCTTAGAAAACCCTAACCCCACCTAGCCTGCACCAGTTGCGGAGATAGTGGAGGAATCCGAGCCTAAAGAAGACCTAGCGGTCCAAGTCGAATCTGGAGTGGATCTCCCTGGATAAGCCGGATCCCAGATCGACCCACCCGTGGAAGTCAAAATTCAGGAGGAGCTAGTCAACGATACTAATTCCGGCTCTGATGACGCCAGGACAAACAGGCCTTTCCTGAGGTACACGCTGCGACGTATGATGCTGCAAGGCGCAAGCGCAGATGCAATTCTCGAGACCATCAAAAGTTTCGACATGGCTGATCGCGAGAGCCACAGGTACCTCAGGAAGCACGCGTCGCACTTTGTCGGATACGTGGGATCCGGATCCGGCTCTGCCGATGCTGGAGAAAACACCGACTTTGTGCTAGAGGCGATTGGAACAAACATCGGCATACCCGCTGCGCCGTGCCAATGTGGGATATCGCTTACTTTGTCAGTGAGGTCCTGACAGAGTCAAAACAGTGGTATCCGTACTATCAAAAGTTGGCTTATGGTGTTTTTCTAGCATATCGTAAGTTACGACACTATTTCAAGAGCATCCAATTACCATGGTGCGCACAGCTCCCATGAGAGATATAATCAACAACAGTGACGCCACAGGACGCGTCGCCAAATGGGGCATAGAGCTTTCAGCTTTCGATATTGAGTATAAACCCCGGACAGCAATCAAATCCCAAATCCTTGCTGACTTTGTCGCTGACTGGACAAAGACGAAGGAAAATATGACCCTCCCTGAGTCAGAATATTGGACCCTCTACTTTGATGGGTCTAAGGCTCGCGGGGGCTCGGGGGCTGGCGTGGTGCTCAAATCACCCCAAGGAGATAAACTTCTATACGTGTTGCAGATCCACTTCACAGCGACAAACAATATTGCCGAGTATGAAGCACTGCTGCATGGAATCCGAATTGCTAAGGATATTGGCATACGACGTTTGATGTGTTACGGAGATTCGGATCTTGTTGCCCAACAAGTGTCAGATATTTGTAATGCAAATAAACACATGGCAGCATATAAAGCTGTCGTGGATGAGCTATCTAAATCGTTCGAAGGGTTTGAGGTTCAACACATCCCTCGAGCAGAAAACAAGGAAGCAGATGCATTATCTCGGATAGGCTCTATGCGGAAAGAAGTCCCAGATGGCGCTTTTTTAGAGCACCTCAAAGTTCCCTCAATAAAGGGAGTAGATGAGGAATATCCGACCAAATCCGACTCACCTCTAATAGCAGTTCTGGCTGTAATTCCTAGCTGGACTCAACCCTACCTAGATTATCTGGTAGATGGAAAATTACCTGAATACGAGGTGTTGAGCCGGCAGATCATCCGACGAGCAAAAGCCTATACCGTAGTTAAAGGTGAGCTCTATAAACGGAGTGTTTCTGGGGGTTTTTAGCGCTGCGTATCTCTGGAAGAAGGAGTGGAAATCTTAAGGGAAATCCACGAAGGCGAGTGTGGTCACCACGCTGAAGCCAAATCTTTAGTGGCAAAAGCTTTTAGACACGGATTTTTCTGGCTTACCGCTCAAGCAGATGCCGAACGATTAGTCAAGACGTGCAAAGGCTGCCAAAAGTACGCCAAGCAAGCTCATGTTCCGGCTGATCAGCTGTGAACAATACCTATAACATGGCCTTTAGCGGTCTGGGCGCTTGATATGGTAGGACCATTTAAACGAGCTCCAAGTGGATTTACTCACCTCTTAGTGATGGTGGATAAATTCACCAAATGGATTGAGGCTAAACCCGTCACAAGTTGTGATGGAGAAACAGCCAAAAGATTTGTCGAGGATGTTATAATCCGGTATGGTTATCCACATAGCATTATCACGGACAACGGGAGTAACTTTTCTATGGGAGAATTGGCTGAATTCTGCAATGAGCAAAATATCCGGCTTGACATTGCGTCAGCCGCACATCCACAGGCTAACGGACAAGTTGAAAGAACAAATGGTTTAATCCTACAAGGCCTAAAACCGAGACTCGAAGCACCACTACGACGTGCTGCGGGGGCTTGGGCAAAGGAATTACCCTCTGTAATATGGAGTTTACGAACAACCCCAAATAGGTCAACCGGATACACACCTTTCTTCTTAGTCTATGGCGTAGAAGCAGTTCTTCCTAGTGATTTAATTCATACTTCTCCTAGAGTGGCCGCGTATATTGAAGAATATGCCGAGATTTCTCGACAAAATGATCTCGACTTAGTCGAAGAAGTTCGTGTCGTTGCTGAAATGAGATCTACAGCCTATCCGCAGAAGTTACGCAAGTATCATAGCCAGAGAGTCCGAAATAGATCTTTCAATAAAGGTGATTTGGTTCTCCGGCTTGTGCAACAAAGAAAGCACAAACTTTTTCCCCAGTATGGGAAGGGCCCTTTTTAGTTAGTCGAGTATTGCACAATGGATCGTACTACTTAACTGACATGAGGCCAGTCAAAGAAAGACATGCTACTAAGAAGAGAAAGAGAGCTGGAGGCAGTACAAATCCGGATGAGTTAGACAGACCATGGAATATTGCTCAGCTACGTTCCTTTTAATTTCTTAGTTTATCCTTCTTTGTAATCATATATATGTACATGTTCTGTGAGAAATAAAAGTTTTTGTTGCCTCAAGTTTCTCTTAGAAGTTTTTACCATCTTATTTCCGAATGATCATGTCATAGTCGAAAATCCCAGAATGCTTGAAAGTACTTTATGCTCATGTTCGTTCTGGTTTAGATTTCTGATTCTAAAACTGCTACCCTCGGGTATAACTCTAAAGTGTCTATTCTTTACTTTGGTTAGTTGTCTGATTGCTGGATGCGGGCATTTTCCGAGTAGTGAATTGTTGGTATTGGAAGCCGGCTTTGTTTCCTAGTTTAAACTAGTTTAGCAATTGAGCTCCGTTGCTCGGCAAAGTTTCCGGCAGAAGGTTTAGCCGGCTCAATAGTGGGACGAGGAAGAAAGCCAGATTAACGATAAGTATAGACGAAAAATTACAAGTGCTTATGTAAACATTTCAGGCACGCAAAAATTTAAAAACCAAAAGTGCTGAATAGATTAAAAGCTTAGCACTAGCATAATTATAGTACTGCATATTTACAGGCCCATCATGTTTTTCAGAATAACATAAATGTTTTCGGGATTCTATGATGCATGAGAGATAGGAGATGCCGGCTCGCTGGATACATCACCTTAATATCATTCCGAGATGTCCGCATCCGAAGTGGTGCGTTCATCGTCAGAAACTTCTGCCGAATCTTCTGGAGGCGGAGGCGGAGTGTCCACGCGGGTGAAGAAAGGAGTCTCGTAGCTGGTTAAATCAGCCACATGACACCCATATCCGTCGCAGGAGTCCACGATGGCCTTGATGTCCTGCTCCTGGCCGTCTTCATCTACTTTGCAGTACCCTCTGGTCACTTGCCATATTTCCATGGTGGCTCATGACCATGGTGAGAGCGTTCTCCGCCGCGGTTCACGCGTAGGACATGTTCCAATCCTGGACGATCTGCGGCATCTCCTTTGCCTTGTCCCGCACCTAAAAATCCGACATCCTATGCATGTCCGGAATCTTGAGAGCTTCGCCAATTTCCTCAATGGATTGGTGGAAGTCATGAAGCAGGTCACCAACTTGGGTAAGCTGGTGGGTGCGGGGCTCAGCAGAGGTGGAGTCCGTCAAGTTCAGAGGACCTGTAAACAAAGACAATTAAAGAAAATCCGACATTGAAAGAAGTTGAAGAAAATAGACAAGTCAGACAGATGGAATTAACCGAACATGACATCGTCAATTTTGGTCTTCTCTTCCCGAAGACTCTGGAGTTCAGTCTAGAGAGCCTCGGAAAGTTCCCTCTCTCTGCAAAGCTCATTATTGAGGTCCGAGATTTTTTGATCTTGAGCAGCAATCTTGTGATCACACTCATCAGTAGACATGAGGAGGACTCAAGGATTTGAGCAATGCTCTTTTCAAGATCTGCCTTGAGCTGGTCCAGCTCTTGGCGAAGCTCCTTGTTCTCCACCACCAAAGTCTTGAGGTTCTCGGCCTCTTCAATCATGGCGCAAGACTGTTTTACCAGCGCTGTAAGTCAAAAAAGAACAACAGTTCAGCAAACATTCGACTATGAAAACATGAAAGACAAGGTTTGAGTCTCGGAATGTTTACCTTCGGCCTCATCCTTGGTAACTTTTGGCTCAGCATTTTTAAGTCGGAGAGCTTTGATCTCTCTCTCCGCTTATCGCAGACATTCTTCAACAAATCCTGGTTACAAGAATATACTTTCTGTAAGTCAGAATACCCCAAGTCAGAAAGCTACTAAAGACTCGGGCTAATATTTTTGCTAATATCAGCACGAGCCTTGGGGGCTACACTAGTTCGTTCTTTGGCATCCTAAGGAAGCATAAACCTAGATTATTTATCCTACTTCATGCTTGGGGGCTAGAGGATATGATATGAAATAAAGGAAAAACAGGAGCTGGAATTCCAACTTACATATTATTCGCGAGTGAGTTTATCCAAACTCGCGTTCACTTCAACTGCAACCTTCTCAGCGAGAATCAGAGGGGTCATAGGAGCAGTTGGAAGCTCCCCGGACCTGATCCTCTCGTTGCGAAGACGCACTTGTTCAAGAAGATCAGAGTGCTTGACGTCCTTTGCTTCTTGTGCTTCTTCTTTGGCAGATAAGTTTCTTTTCTCCAGGCATTGCCTAGCTAGCCGCTGGATCTCTTCAGCAGATTTCCGGGACAGGCCAAACTTGGCAAGTCCCGGATTGCTGATAAGGTCTTTGGCGAAGGTTTCTGTCGAGGGATCATTACCCAAAGAGGGTGCACCCTTATCTAAACCTGACTCACCCATGGTGACGTCAGTTTGCGATTCAAGGATCGCAGGCTCCATGGAAGGAGCCGGATCTTCTGCGACAGCCGAAGAAGGAATTATCACCGGCGTTGCGGAAGGCTGAGGGGCAGGAGTCGGAGGAGCGATGCCAGGAGAAGCTATGGTAAGCTTCGTCTGTCGCAGGGGCTTCAAATAAATCCCCTTCCCCTTGCCCTTGATGAGCTGTTTAGCTCTGAGAATGTAATAAAGCCGGAAACATTACATCTCGGAAGGAAATTCGAGTAAAGTGCAAAGGTGGAAGTCGTGATGGAAAGTTACCTCTTCACGACGGGCACCTCCTTTGTGCCAACAACCACTGTTGGAGCTTTGTGCTTCTTGAGCGCAGCATCCGGCAATGGTACCACCTCCGTCTCCTGAGAAAACTCTAGAGGATATCCTTCGAGCGGAGCAAATTCCTACTCGGGGAGGTCGGCAAGCTGAAAACAAGAAAACATATCAGTATTGCAATGTAACTTAAAGATTGAAACACATAAAAAGGTTTATTGTTAGGATCTTACCAACACTACGGGGTTTTCCGCCGTATGCATATCCAGAGAGATCTCCGGGATCCTCATCTCGATCCGCTCCCTTATCAACCACTTTATCTGGCTTATGTAGCCTTTTGTGGTGTAGGCTCTAGGGCTGATGCGGAGGGAGTCTTTCTTGGAGGACGTGATGGAGTCCATCAGTCGATCTCCATGGTACTGAAGGGGCTAGATCCGATGTGACACCCAGCATTGGACCAGGTCCGATCCCTTCAGTCCTTTGTGTTTGATCAAGTATTCGATCCGCCTCTTAGCGAGGATCAGATCGTTGGTGAGAGCCGGAGCAGCCTCGTCCCAATACGGTTGGGCCGTGGCGGCTCCGTCGATGAAAGCCAGCAAAGCAGTAGCTTTGCCGGGAGCCAGAATATCCCTATGATAAAAGAATATGGCTGGCCATTGTTTGACTGAGTCACTAGCTAGGATTTTGGGATATGCACGCTCGCGTCTAAGTGAAAAACTAATAGTACCGGTGATGTAAGGAACACCGGCAGTCATAGAATTTCTCTGGACATGGAAATAGTACCGGAATGAGGTCAAACTCGGCCTAATGCCATGAAATCCCTCACACAAAGAGGCGTAAGCGCTCATCTCTAAGAGAGAGTTGGGAGGAAGATGGTGGAGTTGAACACCAAAATGGACAATCACCTCGGAGAAGAACTCCAAGGGAGGGAAAGACAAACCTCTGTCGAGGTGGGTGCCGAAGTGGACTCGCTCGTCGGCGTGCGGGTTGGGGATGGTCTCTCCGATGCCGCTCCGCTAGTTGCCAGCGCGGAGGAGCCCTTCTGTCTCCACGCCACAGAGCTTCTCGTCATCTAACACGCAGGGGATCCAAACCCCGCAGAAGCTTTCCTTCTCTGCCGCTGCTTCCGTTGCCGCCGCTGCCGCCAAGCCGAAAGAGGAAGAAGAAGCCATTTCTCCGGTGAGCAGCTGACCTAAGATGGGCGGTGCTGGGAGTTTTTTGGGGGAAAGCAGAGGAGCTCTGTGCGTGCGGGGGAGATTTGGAGGAGAGGAAAAGGCAAAGGACAGGTGAAGAAAGAAGGAGGAGATCCTCACCCCTTATATCCACCTAACCACGCCAAGATTCGTGCAAATGCTACAGTGTAACCGCGATGCGTCGTGGAAGGAACTGGGAAGGACCCACACGATGATTACGTCGCCTCGATCTCCGCGTATGCATTGAAACGGCGCCTCGGTTCCGCGAACTGTGGACCCACCAACGGTCGTGCTGACAGGATGTCTGTCAGATGACGTGACTTGACCATGACTTGTGTCAGGTGGCGTTAGAGACCAAGTTCCGGCTTAGTTTGAAATCATGCTGGAAAATCCGAGTAACCTGTTGATAGGTCTGACTTATTTTTAAGACCCGAATCGTATTTTTTGTTGTGAAGTTTCAGGAACCCTTCAAGATTCTACAAGCCGAAGATCAAGCTAGGCAATGATGAATCCGACTTTGGATCTTGGAGGCCTCCGGGGGCTGCTGTTGGGGATATACTTTCCGGGTATCCTCACAGTTCCTCACTGACCAGGGTGGCCCACTTCGGGTTAGATCTTTGCTTCACGGGCGGCCCAGTCAGAGAGAGAAGACGGAGTCCAATCCGGCTACGGGAAGGGCAGAAGACCTACCGACTTAGGCCCATAATGTTACTTGTAGTTCAAGATGTACTCTCTAACCAACTCTTAGTCATAGCCGGATAGATCTCTCTTGTAAACCCTAGGACAGATATCTATATAAGTCGTCCTAGGGAGAGCCTTTAGGGCAACACTCTAGACACCTCAATAGTCTACAATCTCAACTCGCACAGGCGAACCCTTGTAACCCATATTCCGGCTCTGCCGTATTACTGGATTGCTAGCAGGAGTAGGATCCATCCAAAGCTGGCGGATTCGAACCTAGGTAAACTTGTGTGCTCACCATCCCGGAACACCGTATGTCTCACACCCCTCTCTTCCGCACGCCTCGCGGACCCCCTCATGGCGTACTTGTCATCAATCCAACGACAACTAGTAGAAGTTACTGTATGGCATGTACATGCCCGCCAAGAATTTGAAGCATTACTTCCAGGAGCTTCCATCTGGGTGGTGGCCATGGCCCCACTCTCTAAGATCATTGGCAACAAAGACGCGACTGACCGGGTGGCAAAATGGACTATTGCCGCCCACTTCATCCAATACAAGCAAAGAATGATGATCAAGTCCTAGGCCCTGGCTGACTTTCTAGTCGCTAGACGGAAACTCAGTACCTGCCACCAGTCCTCGACTCCATGCATAAGAAGTTATAGTTTGACGGCTCAAAGATGTGTGGGGGCTTGGGAGCCGGAATCGTCATCGCCTCTCCAAAGGGAGACCATCTAGAGTACATGCTGCAAATCCACTTTCACGTGTCCAATATAGTCGCTAAATACAAAGCACTCATTCATGGCCTCCGGTTGGCAAAAGAAATTGGCATCTGACAGATGATTCGCTTCGGTGACTCAGATCTGGTGGTGCAGCAAGTCTCAAGCCACTAAGATGCCAAGGATGCAAATATAGCCCTATACAGATTCGTTGTCCAGAAGTTGTGTGCTTGTTTCGAGGGATGTGAATTCCATCATGTTCCTCGGGCAAACAATGAAGCAGACGATGCGCTTGCTGATATGTCGTAAATGTATCTATAATTTTTTGTGCTCCATGCTTGTTTTGTATCAACTTTCTTATGTTTTGTTTACACTTTGAGGTATTTTTATACATTTTCTGGAACTAACCTATTAACAAGATGACGTGGTGCCAGTTGCCTGTTTTCTGCTGTTTTTGGTTTCAGAAAAGCTTGTAAGGAAATATTCTTCGAATTGGACGGGACAAAAGCCAAAGTCAATATTTTACCAGAAGGAACACGGAGTCCGAAGGGAAGCCCAAGTGGGGCCACAAGGTGGCCACACCTAGGGCTGGCGCGGCCACCCCCTAGGGCGCGCTGCCCCATGGTGTGGGCCCCTCGGGTGCCCACCGACCTTTCCCCTTCACCTATAAAACTACCCCAATGCAGAAACCCTAAGTACCCGATCAAAAATCCACGAAAGAGTCTGAAGCCGCCGCCATCTCCATCCCTAGATTAGGGGGATCCGAACCTCTTCTCAGCACCCTGCCGGAGGGGAGAGATCATCCCGGAGGCCTTCTTCATCACCATGCCAGCCTCCGGAGTGATGCGTGAGTAGTTCACCCTTGGACTATGGGTCCATACATTAGCTAGATGGTTGGTTCTCCTCCTTTGTGTTATCATGTTTAGATCTTGTGAGCTCCGTTCATGATCATGTATTTGTAATCCTATATGTTGTGTTTGAGGGGATCTGATGGATATTGAGATACTATGTCAGATTTATTATTGATTCTATCATGTCTATGTTATTTGTGATCTTGCATGTTGTCCGTTGCTAGTAGCTATCTTGGCCAAGTAGATGCTTGTAACTCCAAGAGGGAGTATTTATGCTCGATAGTAGGTTCATGCCTCTAGTAATCTGGGGAAGTGACAGAAATCTCTAAGGTTGCAGATGAGTTGTTGCTACTAGGGAGAAAACAACAATCCTGTGTCCATGGGGCAATTGTATTGTTTACTTTACACACTTTTCTTAATGCAATTATATGTTGCTTGCAACTTAATACTAGAAGGGGTTCGGATGCTAATCTGAAGGTGGATTATTAGTCATAGATGCAGTTGGATTACGGTCTTTGTATTATGTTGTAATGCCCAATCAAATCTCGTAGGAGTCAAGATGTCTAGTATATGCATTATGCTTTCTCAATCTGTCAATTGCCCCGATGTAATTTGTTCACCCAACATGCTATTTATCTTAAGAAAAAACACCTCTAGTGAACTGTGGACCCCAGGCCATTCCTTTACCATTACTATACCATCTACTGTTTACCATTTACTGTTTACTTTCTGCAAGCAATTACTATCTTCCACACTATACGTTTAATCCTTTGTTTTCAGAAAAACCAGTGAGATTGACAACCTCACTATAAGTTGGGGCAAAGTTCTGTGCTTGTATTGTGCAAGATTCCAAGTTGCTAGCAACACCTTGGAGTTGTTTCCTTACTCCTACTGGTTCGATAACCTTGGTTTCATAACTGAGGGAAACTTGATGTTGTGCTCATCATACCTTCCTCTTGGGGTTCCCAACAAGCTCTACATATCTTGAGGCATCACTTGCATGATTCGGATCCACAAGACAAGAAATTCTTCCTAGAGTTTCCCTAAAGCACTTGCGTAAACCCTCCATCCAGCCGTCTCCAGAATCTGAGTCGATCGTTCTGGAAGCGGACCCAAGGGTTGCCGGCTCCAAGGACCCAGAGGTTACCAAGAAAGTCCCGGGGACTGCTAGGTCGAAGGTCCCACCACCCCCTGCCGGCTCTAGTTACTCGGGGACTATCGGCTCCTCCCTTCCACCCGGTAGGCCACCCGATAAGTCCTTCACTGATTTCATCGCTAGAGGCAAACTCCTGTATGAAGAAGTAGCGGCAAGGAAAATCATGCGTAGAGCACGCGCATACACCATCATAAACAATGAGCTATACAAGCACAACGTGGGCAGCATTTACCAGTGCTGTGTAGACCAAGAGGAAGGCATCTGGTTGCTCATGGACATTCACTAAGGAGAGTGCGGCCACCATGCATCGTCTAGGTCCATAGTAGCCAAGGCGTTCTACCATTGTCGTCGGATTGATGACAAGTACGCCATGAGGGGGTCCTCGAGGCATGCAGAAGAGAGCGGTGTGAGACGTATGGTATTCCGGGACGGTGAGGACACAAGTTTACCCAGTTTCGAATCCGTCAGCTTTGGACGGATCCTACTCCTGCTAGCAATCCAATAATACGGCAGAGCCGGAATATGGGTTACAAGGGTTCGCCTGTGCGAGTTGAGATTGTAGACTATGAGGGTAGGTGCCCTAAAGGCTCTCCCTAGGACGGCTTATATAGATATCCAGCCTAGGGTTTACAGGAGAGATCTATCTGGCTACGACTAAGAGTCGGTTACAGAGTACATCTTGAACTACAAGTAACACTTATGGGCCTAAGTCAGTAAGTCTTCTGGGCCTCCCCGTAGCCGGATTGGACTCCATCTTTTCTCCCTGACTGGCCGCCCGTGAAGCAAAGCTCTAACCCGAAGTGGGCCACCCTGGTCAGTGAGGAACTGTGAGGATACCCGGAAAGTATATCCCTAATAGCAGCCCCCGGTAGTCTCCAAGATCCAAAGTCGGATTTATCATCGTCTAGCTTGATCTTCGCCTTGCAGAATCTTGAAGGGTTCCTGAAACTTCACCACAAAAAATACGATCCGAGTCTTAAAAATAAGTCGGACCTATCAACATGTTATTCGGATTTTCCAGCTTGATTTCAAACTAAGCCGGAACTTGGTCTTTGACGTCATGTGACACTCATCATGGTCAAGTCACGTCATATGACAAACATCCTGTTAGCACGACCGTTGGTGGGTCCGCCGTTCGCGGAACCGAGGCGCCATTTCAATGCGTACGTGGAGATCGAAGCGACGTAATTATCGCGTGGGTCCTTCCTAGTTCCTTCCACGACGCGTGGCGGTTACATAGTGTCATTTGCATGAATCTTGGCACCGTTAGGTGGATATAAGGGGTGAGGATTCTCCTTCTCCTCCCTTCACCTGTTCCCTTGCCGTTTCTTCTCCTCCAAATCTCCCTCGCTCACAGAGCTCCCATGCTTCCCAAACTCCCAGCACCGCCCATCTAAGGTCACCGGCGCACCAGAAGAATGCCCTCGTCTTCATCATCCGGCTTGGCTGCGGCTGCGGCGATGGCGGCGGCGGAGAAGGAAACCTATCGCGGGGTTTGGATCCCCTGCGTGCTGGACGACGAGAAGCTCCGCGGCGTGGAGACTGAAGGGCTCCTCCGCACCAGCGACTGGCAGAGTGGCTTCAGTGAGACCATCCCCAACCAGCACGCCGGCGAGCGGGTACACTTAGGCACCCACCTCGACATAGGTTTGTCATTCCCTCTCACGGAATTCTTTTCCGAGGTGATAGATCACTATGGTGTTCAACTTCAGCATCTTCCCCCCAACTCCATCCTAAAGATGAGCGCCTACGCGGCCTTGTGTGAGGGATTTCTTGGCATTAGGCCGAGTCTTATCTTATTCCGGTACTACTTCCATGTTTGGAGAAATTGTATCACTGCTGGTAATCCTTATATTACCGGTACAATTAGCTTTCCAGTTAGGCGTGAGCGCGCATATCCTAAGATTCTATCTAGTGACTCGTTCAAACAATGGCCAGCCACTTTCTTTTACCACAAGGATGTTCCGACTCCCGGCAAAGCCACTACTTTGCTAGCTTTCATCGACAGAGCCGCCGCGCCTCAATTATCTTGGGACGAGGCTGATCCGGCTCTCAGTGATGATCTGCTTCTTGCCAAGAGGCGGATTGAATATTTGATAAAGCACAAAGGACTGAAGGGATCCGACTTGGTCCAATGTTGGGTGTCACGCCGGATCCAACCCCTCCAGTACCACGGACACCAACTGATGCATTCCATCACGTCGTCCAAAAAAGATTCCCTCCGCATTAGCCCTAGAGCCTATACCTCGCAAGGTTATATAAGCCAAATTAAATGGCTAATAAGGGAACGGATCGAGTGGAGGATCCCGGAGGTTTCTCTGGATATGCACACTGCGGAAAACCCCGTTGTGCCGGTAAGCTTTTAACAATAAACCTTTTTATGTGTTTCATTCTTTAAGTTATATCGCGATACTAATATGTTTTCTTCTTTTCAGCTTGCTGACCTCCTCAAGTCGGAATTTGCTCCACTCGAGGGATATCCTCCAGAGTTTTCTCAGGAGGCGGAATTGGTCCCATTGCCGGACATTGTGCCCAAGAAGCACAAGGCTCCGACAGTGGCTGTTGGCACAAAGGAGGTGCCCGTCATGAAGAGGTAACTTTCAACACAACTTCCGCCTTTGTACCTTACTCGAATTTTCTTTCGAGATGTAACGTTTTCCATTCTATTACATTCTTAGAGCTAAACAGCTCATCAAGGGTAAGTGGAAGGGAACTTCTTCGAAGCCCCTCCGACAGACGAAGCTGACCATAGCCTCTCCTGCCGTGGCTCCTCCGACTCCTACCCCCCAATCCTCTGCAATGCAAGTGACCACTCCGCCGTCAGCCGTCGCAGAAGATCCAGCTCCTTCAACGGAGCCAGCGATCCTTGAATCGCAAACTGACGTCACCATGAGTGAGTCAGGTTTAGATAAGGGTGAACCCTATTCGGGTAATGATCCCTACGCAGAGACCTTTGCCGAAAACCTTCTCTACAATCCGGGGCTTGCCAAGTTTGGCCTGTCTCGGAAATCTACGGAAGAGATCCAGTGGCTGGCCAGGCAATGCCTGGAGAAAAGAAATCTATCTGCCGAAGAAGAAGCACATGAGGCAAAGGACATCAAGCACTCTGACCTTCTTAAACAAATGCGTCTTCGCGACGAGAGGATAAGGACCGGTGAGCTTCCAACTGTGCCAGTGGTCCCTCTGACTCTCACCGAGAAGGTTGCTGTTGAAGTGAATGCGAGTTTGGATAAACTTACTCACGAACAATATGTAAGTCGGAATTCTAACTCCTGTTTTTCCTTTTATTTCATATCATATCCTCTAGCCCCCAAGCATGAAGTAGGATATATAATCCGGGTTTATGCTTCCTTAGTATGCCAAAGAATGAACTAGTGTAGCCCCCAAGGCTCGTGCTGATATTAGTAAAAATATTAGCTCGAGTCTTTAGTAGACTTCTGACTTTGGGTATTCTGACTTACAGAAAGTATATTCCTATAACCAGGATTTGTTGAAAAATGTCTGCAATAAGCGGAGAGAGATCAGACCTCTCTGACTTAAGAATGCTGAGCTTAAAGTCTCCAAGGATGAGGCCAAAGGTAAACATTCCGAAACTCAAACCTTGTCTTTCATGTTTTCATAGTCGAATATTTTACTGAACTATTGTTCTTTTTGACTTACAGCGCTGGTGAAACAGTCCTGCGCTATGATTGAAGAGGGAGAGAACCTCAAAACCTTGGTGGTGGAGAACAAAGAACTTCGCCAAGAGCTGGATAAGCTCAAAGCGGATCATGAGAAGAGCATCGCTCAAGTTCTCGAGTCCTCCTCCATGGCTACTGACGAGTGTGATCGTAAGATTGCGGCTCAAGATCAGAAAATCTCGGACCTCAATAATGAGCTTTGCAGAAAGAAGGACGTTTCCAAGGCGCTGTAGGCTGAACTCCGGAGTCTTCGGGAAGAGAAGACCAAAGTTGACGACGTCATCTTCGGCATGTTCCATCTGTCTGATTTGTCTATTTTCTTCGACTTCTTTCAATGTTAGATTTTCTTAACTGTTTTTCCTATAGGTCCTCTGAACTTGACGGACTCCACCTTTGTCGAGCCTCGCACCCACCTGCTTACCCAAGTCGGTGACCTGCTTCATGACTTCCGCCAATCCCTTGAGGATATTGGCGAAGCTCAAGATTCCGGACAAGCATAGCATGTCGGACTTTCAGGTGCGGGACTAGGCGAAGGAGATGCCACAACTTATCCAGGATTGGAAGATGTCCTACGCGCGATCCGCAGCACAGAATGCTCTCACCATGGTCATGAGCCACCATGGAAGCATGGAGATATGGCAAGTGACCAGAGGGTATTCTATAGTGGATGAAGACGGACATGAGCAAGACATCAAGGCCATTATGGACTCCTGCGCCAGATATGGACGTCACGTGGCTGACTTGACCAGCTACGACACTCCCTTCTTCACCTGCGTGGACACTCCGCCTCCGCCTCCCGAAGAAGTAGCCGAAGTTTCCGACGATGACCACACCATTTCGGATGTGGACATCTCGGAACGATATCAAGACGAAGTATCCAGCAAGCTGGCAGCTCCTTCCTCTCCTCTTGCATCATAGATTGCCAGAAATATTTGTATTATTCTGAGAAACATGATGGGTTTGTAAATATGCAGTACTATAATTTTGCTAGTGCTAAGTTTTTGATCTATTCAGCACTTTTGACTTTAAATTTTTGTGTGCCTGAAATGTTTACATAAGCACTTATACTTTTTCGTCTATACTTATCGTTTATCTAGATTTCCGCCTCGTCCCTTTCGTGAGCCGGCTAAACCTTCCGCACGGAAACTTCGCCGAGCAACAGAGCTCAATTGCTAAACCAGTTTAAACTCGGAAACAAAGTCGGCTTCCAGTACCAACAATTAGACAAATAACCAAAGTATACACTAGAAACTTTAGAGTTATACCCGAAGGTAGCATTTTTAGAATCGGAAATCTAAACCAGAACAAACATGAGCATAAAGTACTTTCAAGATGGTAAAAAACTTCTCAGAAAAACTTGAGGCAACCAAGACTTTCATTTCTCACAGAACATGTACATATGTATGATTACAAAGAAGGATAAACTAAGAATAAAAGGGATGTAGCTGAGCAATATTCCATGGTCTGTCTAACTCATCCGGATTTGTACTGCCTCCAGCTCTCTTTCTCTTCTTAGCAGCAGGTATTTCTTTGACTGGCCTCATGTCAGTTAAGTAGTACGAACCATTGTGCAATACTCGACTAACTAAAAAGGGCCCTTCCCATACTGGGGAAAGTTTGTCCTTTCTTTGTTGCACAAGTCGGAGAACCAAATCGCCTTTATTAAAAGATCTGTTTCGGACTCTCTGGCTATGATACTTGTGTAACTTCTGCTGATAGGTTGTTGATCTCATTTCAGCAACAACGCGAACTTCTTCGACTAAGTCGAGATCATTTTGTCAAGAAATCTCGGCATCCTCTTCAATATACGCGGCCACTCTAGGAGAAGTGTGAATCAAGTCACTAGGAAGAACTGCTTCTGCGCCATAAACCAAGAAGAAAGGTGTGTATCCGGTTGACCTGTTCGGAGTCGTTCGTAAACTCCATATTATAGAGGGTAATTCCTTTGCCCAAGCCCCCGCAGCACGTCGTAGTGGTGCTTCAAGTCTCGGTTTTAGGCCTTGAAGGATTAAACCATTTGCTCTTTCGACTTGTCTGTTAGCCTGTGGATGTGCGACTGACGCAATGTCAAGACGGATATTTTGTTCATTGCAGAATTCGGCCAATTCTCCCATAGAAAAGTTACTCCCGTTGTCCATGATAATGCTATGCAGATAACCATACTGGATTATAACATCCTCGACAAATCTTTTGGCTGTTGCTCCATCACAACTAGTGACGGGTTTAGCCTCAATCTATTTTGTGAATTTAGCCACCATCACTAAGAGGTGAGTAAATACACTTGGAGCCCGTTTAAACGGTCCTACCATATCAAGCCCCCAGACCGCAAAAGGCCATGTTGTAGGTATTGTTCGCAACTGATCAGCCGGAACATGAGCTTGTTTGGTGTACTTTTGGCAGCCCTTGCACGTCTTGACTAATCGTTCGGCATCTGCCTAGGCTGTGAGCCAGAAAAATCCATGTCTAAAAGCTTTTACCACTAAAGATTTGGCTGTAGCGTGGTGACCACACTCGCCTTCGTGGATTTCTCTTAAGATTTCCACCTTCTTCCGGAGATACGCAGCGCTGAAAAACCCCAGAAACACTCCGCTTATAGAGCTCACCTTTAACTATAGTATAGGCTTTCGCTCGTCAGATAATCTGTCGGCTCAGAACCTCGTCTTCGGGCAATTTGCCATCTACCAGATAATCAAGGTAGGGTTGAGTCCAGCTGGGAATTACAACCAGAACTGCTATTAGAGGTGAGTCGGATTTGGTCGGATATTCCTCATCTACTCCCTTTATTGAGGGAACTTTGAGGTGCTCTAGAAAAGCGCCATCCGGGACCTCTTTCCATGCAGAGCCTATCCGAGATAATGCATCTGCTTCCTCGTTTTCTGCTCGAGGGATGTGTTGAACCTCAAACCCTTCAAACAATTTAGATAAATCATCCACGACAGCTTTGTATGCTGCCATGTGTTTATTTGCATTACAAATATCCAAAACTTGCTGAGCAACAAGATCCGAATCTCCATAACACATCAAACGTCGGATGCCGATATCCTTAGCAATCTGGATTCCATGCAGTAGTGCTTCATACTCGGCAATATTGTTTGTCACTGTGAAGTGGATCTGCAACACGTATAGGAGTTTATCTCCTTGTGGTGATTTGAGCACCACGCCAGCCCCCGAGCCCCTCGAGCCTTAGACCCATCAAAGTAGAGGGTCCAATATTCCGACTCAAGGAGGGTCATATTCTCCTTCGTCTCTGTCCAATTAGCGACAAAGTCGGCAAGGATTTGGGATTTGATTGCTATCTGGGGTTTATACTCAATATCAAAAGTTGAAAGCTCTATGCCCCATTTGGCGACGTGTTCTGTGGCGTCACTATTGTTGATTATATCTCTCATGGGAGTTGTGCTCACCACGGTAATTGGATGCTCCTGAAAATATTGTCGTAACTTACGTGATGCTAGAAAAACATCGTAAGCCAACTTTTGATAGTGCGGGTACTGCTGTTTTGATTCTGTCAGGACCTCACTGACAAAGTAAGTCGGACGCTGCACCAGGTGTTCCTGATTTTCCTCCGGTCTCTCCACCACCATGACGATACTAACGACTTTGTTCATCGCAACAAGATAAAGCAACATCAGTTCCTATGGTTCCGGTGCAGCAAGGATAGGAGCAGATGAGAGTACTTTATTCAGGTCTTGTAGTGCAGCTTCAGCTTCGTCGGTCCACGCAAAATCCTTGGTCTTTTTCAGGAGTTTGTATAATGGTACGGCTCTTTCACCAAGCCGGCTTACAAACCGACTGACTGCAGCGATGCAACCAGTTAGTCTTTGTACATCCTTCAGGCGAGTTGGCCTGGAAATATTGAGTATAGCCTTGATTTTGTCCCGGTTCACCTCTATGCCTCTTTAAGACACGATGAAACCTAACAATTTTCTGGCTGGTATTCCAAAGAAGCATTTCTTCGGATTAAGCATGATGTTGTATTTTCGTAGATTACCAAATGTTTCCTCCAAGTTGGAAATCAGCGTTTCCTTCTTTTTGGACATCACCGCAATATCATCCACGTATGCATGTACATTGCGTCCGAGTTGGTCGTGGAGGTAACGCTGCATCGTACGCTGGTAGGTAGCTCCTGCATTCTTCAGCCCAAAGGGCATCGTAACAAAACAGAAGGTTCTGAAGGGGGTTATGAATGAAGTTTTGACTTTGTCAGATTCCTTCATCCGGATTTGGTGATAACCAGAGTATGCGTCCAGAAAACAGATGAGTTCCGAGCCTGCCATAGAATCGATAACTTGATCAATCCTAGGCAGAGCGAACGAATCTTTTGGACAAGCCTTGTTCAAGGCAGTATAATCAACACACATCCTTAAATCAGTGGTGTCCTTTTTAGGGACCATTACAGGATTGGCCGACCACTCAGTGTGGATGACCTCTTCTATGAATCCGGCTAACTCGAGCCACGCTAGTTCCTTAGCTATTGCCTTACGCTTTTCATCGTCGTAAGGACTGTTTGACGGGTTTACATTTAAAGAGTGCTCGGCAAGTTCCCTAGGTACTCTGGTCATGTCAGATGGCTGCCATGCAAAGATATCTTGATTTGCTTTGAGGAACTTGACGAGGATGCTTTCCTATGCGCTATCTAGGCCTACGCCTATCTGGGTCACCTTGGAGGGGTCATCATCCTTCAATGGCATCTTCTTCGTCTCTTCTGATGCCTTGAACTCTGGGTTTGGCTTTGTCACCTCCTTCCTCGTTGCGGGCATCTCGGACGGATCAATGCTCTTCTTGATCTCCTGGTATTCCTGGGCGTGCAGCACGGCTTCAGCAAAGGCGGCATTTCCATCCTCGCACTCTTGCGCTTTCTTCGGGTCTCCCCTGATGGTGATTACGCTGTTGGGACCTGGAATTTTCATCATATTGTAAATGTAACACGGACGAGCCATAAAAGCCCAGTAAGCCAGGCGTCCGAATATAGTGTGGTACGTGCTCTTGAACGGGACCACTTTGAAGGAAAGTGCCTCCGTCCGATAGTTCTTTGGAGTTCCAAAGGTAACATCCAAAGTGATTTCTCCCAGAGAATTAGCTTGTCTTCCTGGGACAACTCTGTGAAAGATCACAGAGCTATGGTTCAGCTGGGTCTCCGAGATCTTCATCGGGTGTAGAGTTTCGACATAGAGAATATTGATACTGCTGCCACCTGATGACCCACAAGTATAGGGGGTGTATCGCAGTATTTTCGATAAGTAAGAGTGTCGAACCCAACGAGGAGCAGAAGGTGCTGGCTAGTGGTATGGATCAGGAATTCTCTGCAAATACTTAGCAAACAGATTTTTAGGGGTTTTCGATAATGCAAGTAAACAAAGTACGAGTAAATAAAAGACAGTAGAAATAAATGTAGCAAGTAGCCCAATCCTTTATGCAGCAAAGGACAGTCCGGTTGTATTACTTAAGATGACCAAACGTTCTCGAGGTCACATGGGAAGACTGTCAAGTGCTTTCGCTTCATATAGCTGATTAATCTTCTTTAGCTTGCTAAGTGTTGTGTGGGTGAACATGTGTTAATGTACTGCCCCATCCAAGACTAAATACATACTTGTGATTAAACCACTTGCAAACATCCGTAAGTGCAAGAAAGTAATTTAGGTAGAAACCTAACCACAGCTTTAAACTCTAAGACCCTTACGTCCCTTGTGCAATGGTTTCCTAACGGGGGTTCAGGTTTCTGTCACTCCGGCAACCCCTACGATTAGTAGCCAAATACACAATGCATTCCCCTAGGTCCATATAGGTGAAGTGTCATGTAGTCGACGTTCACATGACACCACTAGAAGAAGTACACCACAACTTAAATAACAATCTATTGAATCTTTCTCAACGCAACTCCACTACTAACAACAAGACTTCTCCCATGTCCTCAAGAACAAAACGAACTACTCACAAGACATCATATGGATCATGATCAGAGATGGAATAATGATGTATAACAATCTGAACATAAACAATTATTCAATGGTTCACTCAATAGCATCAACTACAAAGAGTATTCAACACCGGGAAAGTTTCCCCTATGAACTATGCAAGATTCAACGCAATTGTTACAGCAATATGGAGATGGTGATGAGGGTGCTGATGTGATGATGGTGGTGGTGATGATGATGATGATCTCGATGAAGTCTAGCTTGATGGTGGTGTTGATGGCGATGATCTCCCCTCTCCGGGAAGGAATTCCCCCGGCAGAAATCTGTCTGCCGAAGAGATCTTTCTCTCTCGGTGTTTTCCGCCCTGCAGAGGCGGCAGAATCTTTCTGTGGTCGCTCCCCGAGTCTTAGGGTTTCGTAGGGATGATATACGCCAGAGGAGAGAGGCTGGAGTGGGCCAGGGTGGCCACACCACTCGCAGGCGCGGCCTAGGCCTGCCCGCGCCATGGGGTGGTGTGGGCCCCTTGTGGCCCACCTCCACTCCATCTTCTGGCATCCTGAGTCTTCTGGAAAAATAGAATTTTCCGTATATTTTCCCGGATTTCCTGATCTTCGCAAATTTTGCCTCCAAACAACACCTTTTCCAACAGAATCCCGACTGCAGCGGTCCATGCTCCAAAAGTCATCAACCATGCAAAAATAGATGAAATAACATAAGTATCACCTCTCAATACGAAATATATCAATGAATAGTAGTGAATTAAGACATAGAATAGTGATGCAAATTGGACATATCAACTCCCCCAAGCTTAGACTTCGCTTGTCCCCAAGTGAAACTGAGCTCAATAAACATGGCCTCAAGTTTGTGGAGTGAAGAGTCGATAAAATAATACGGACAAGAAGCATCACATTCATCAAATACATAGATCATAACAGAAGACAACTCACTATTATATAACTCAACTTGCAATGAGTAAAGGAAGCACAATAAGGATACATAAAGTGAATCATAATTGGTAATGGCAAACTTAGCTCTTGGTTGAAGAATAGTTGATAATTTGCTGGAGTTCACAAATAGCTGCAAGTTTCCACCATGATTAGGCATGGCTTAGGCTAGCGGCCTAGGCGTTTCTCTAACACACATATAAACTCCATGATCTTACAAGTTCCAATTTTATTTCAAACTACCGGGATCCATAAGCAAAAGAACATAATATCAACTAGGTACAAAGTACCAAATGAAGTGTTGAAAGCGGTCCCCATGATACATGGTTCGGCTAACTTCAACTCATAAAGCGCAAGCATATACGCAACAAAGAAGGACCCAATGGTTCAAGTTTATTAAATGCAAGAAAGTAAAGTGCGCCATCAAGTTCGTGAGAGCTTTAATCACTAATTTTCTCATAACAAGTTTAATTTGGGAGATAAAACAAGAATTTACTTGGAATAGCAATAATGCTACTAGGTAGGTATGGTGGACACAAATGGCAAAGGTTTTGGTTTAAAGGAGGTGGATGCATGAGAAGAATACACTTTCAGTACAGGTTTTTGGCTAGCAAGGCTAGGTAGCAAGTACAAGAGTTGAGGGAAACAATCAAACATACAAATGATAAAGACAAACATGCAATCTTCCTTGGAAGCACAAAAGATCTTAACTAGAGAATACTAGACTTATGAGCAAATCAAGAAAGAAAGATGATGAAATAATTTTTCTCTAGAGTACTACTATCTTTTTCTTTTCAACTCTCAAAAATGTGTTGCTACTGACCAAGCCAGGTTTGCCAAAACCAACTAAATTAACTCAATGATCCCACACTGATACCAATACTAACAACAAGATCAATCATATAACCATGAATTGAAAACTAACATAAGCTATGCAAAAGAGTGAATGATAGAACTTCCCATTAATATTCCATAACGGAAACTCACACCAAGGGATACATATCTAACGAGAGAGGGGACACTTCCATAATGCAAACCATACTACATAATAACTCCTCTATTCATGATATGACTCTACTAAAAAGGTAAAAAGATAGAAGATAGTGATATGATACCGCGGCACTCCCCCAAGCTTGGAACAAACCAAGGGGATGCCAAACCTGATGACGAATTACTCCTTCGGTGGTGGTGGTATCCTCTTATCTTCGTCCGTCTTCCAGGGTAAAGGCTTCCCATCAACAAAGGACATCGTGGTTTCCAACATCCTGAAACTTGCAGCAACACTTATGCGTTTAAATCTAGCCTCATACTCACAGTTTTGATTTTGAACATCATAAAACTATGCTTGTAGTTCGTTGGTTGTTTGAGGGAGTGAAAGGACTTCGTCTTTGAGTTCAACAGTCTCCTTTTGGTGCTCAGCGATGAGTTCGGTACAAATCTTGTGGATGATGTCCACTTCGCGCTCTGCCATCTTCCTGTACCTAAAGACTTCTCGCTCCAGTGCTTCCATCCTGTCCTCCAGACTTCCTTCACCTTTAGGGCCTTGAACCTCCTTAATCCGGACCTCCCCACCTTCGAGCAACAACTCCTTGGGATGAATCTTCAATTCTCTCATGTATGGGTTGATGATATCCTCTAAAGGATCCCCCTTGGATGATCTAGAAGAAGACATTGTGGCTCCAAATCTGGGATTCTACCTGGCAGAAACTGATCGAAACAAAAACACGACGAAAACACGATATACAAACCTCGGGGGATCCGGGGGGGTTATATATTACGAAGTTTCATATCAAAAGGAAGGTACTGGGAGAAAACGAGTCGGAGGCGGAGTCCTAGGTGGCCTCACCACCTGGTGGCGCGGCCAGGGGTGGGCCCGCACCATGGGGTTGTGTGAGTCACCCCGGCTCCGGTTCCGTCCCTTTTTCTCTTCGTAGCTTTCCATATTGGCTAAAAACTGCAAAAATAGAGTTGTATTGTATTTTCGCGGAACTTTTCTTACCAGAACTGTTACCTATTTCAAAACAGACTCTGCAGGTCTCTGAATTTGGCATTTAGTGGATCCTTCCGGAATCATCTCTTGAATATCATCGATATCTTCATCTTCATATACTTATTACTTGAGTCATAAAACCCTTCTCTTCCTTATTACACCATTGTCTCCAGTTCCTAGAAATTTCTTTCACACAAAACTTCACACAATTCTCATTAGCAACATTAGAAAAAGTGAAGTGATAAAACCTTTTGAGTCCAACTTCAACTGAAAACCATCAAAACAAAAGCTACTGTAGCAAATCCTTCCGAAAACCCAAAAAGGATTCAAAAAGGAAATCGAATAAAGAAGCAAATGCAAGAGTGGCAAAATCTTTCAAAACAGACCAGCAGGTAAAGATCAATTTTTTCGAAACTCTTCTGTTGCTCAAATCAAAAAGTGCAAAACTAACGAAAGTTAAATAACAACCTGGGGCAGAAGCGCAAAAAAATACAGCTCAAACCGACATACAGAGATCTCTCACGAATGTTTACGGTGAAGCACAAAAATCTGTTTCGGGACAGCAACTTCCCCAAATCTTACTTCTCTCTCATTAGAGGTTTATCTTGACACAAAAACCAAACAAAACGGATAAGGAGCGGTTATTACCGAAGTAATAACTTCCAAGACTCAAAGAAACAAAAACAAACTAAAAGCAAAAACAAATTGGGTTGTCTCCCATAAAGCTCTTTCTTTATAGCCATTAAGATGGGCATGATAATTTTGAATAAGCTCTCATAGGGATATGAATTGAAGTGAAAGAGAGCATTAAGAAGCAAAAACGCACACATTTAAGTCTAACCCACTTCCTATGTAAGGGGATTTTGTAAACAAACAAGTTATTGAAACCAAAGGCAACTTGCATAAGAAGGCAAAAGAAGTGCAACATAAAATCTTTTAGCATAAAACGAGGAAACTTGATATTATTGAGATGCATAAGAAAACTTTTCCCTCTCTCATAGTAGCTTTCAGTATCATGTGTAACTTAACAATATAGCTATCACAAGTACCATCATAGCGATGATCACTTATTCTAACAGAAAACACAGGAATACTAGCTCTCATAACACTACTATGTGAAACAATATTAGAGGTATCCTTACAAAGGATAGTGTGTCCCTCTTCCTCATACTTAGTGACAAAGTCTTTCACATTTGCTACTATAGGTTCATCAACCATTTGTTTATCAGGTTCAACAGCTTTGTTCATACTTTCATTAACCATACTAGCTATCATAGAATGTTCCTTTACCTTACCTGGGAAAGGCATTTTCTCAATATAAGGTTCAGGTAAAACATGATTAGCAGTATAAACTTCAGTATTTCTTGCAAGAACACTCTTAGCAATATCTTTATAAGGTTAATGATACTTATTCCACTTCTTTTTAGGCACTTCAATGTAGGAAGCAAAGGCCTTAAAATAAGAAACAATAGCTTGAGAGTCTAGACCATAAGCATTTTTAATATTTTGAAAGTCATCAGTTCCTATAAAAGATTCAATGCATTCATAATCATAATTTATACCTGACTTTCTACCTTTGTCATTCTCCCAAGCTTCAGCATTGTCTTGAATACGATCTAGAAGGTCCCATTTAGCTTCTTCTTCCATGCGAGTGAATGATCCAGCACAAGAAGCATCCAATAAATCCTTGTCATGTAGAGGGAGCCTTGCATAAAAGTTGTTGATAATAATATTGTTGGGGAGCTCATGAATGGGACATTTGAGCATTAGTCACTTCAATCTCCCCCAAGCTTGAGATGTACTCTCTCCATCAAGAGGCCAAAAGTTGTATATTTGATTCTGATCTTTATGAATCTCACTAGGAGGATAAAACTTTGAATAAAAGAGAGGCACTATTTCCTCCCATTCCAGAGCTTGACCATTCTTCAGCAGCTTATACCATTCCTCAGCTCTTCCTTTCAGTGATAATGAGAATAACTTCTTCTTAACTTGATCTGTAGTAATACCTGCACACTTGAACAACCTGCATAATTCGTGTATAAAGAGTAAATGATCACCGGGATGGACAGTTCCATCCCCAACATAGTAGTTATCCATAACACGATCAATAATTCTTGTAGATATTTTGAAAACATCTTTCTCAGCAGGTGGTGGCTTATCTACTACTTTAGCAGTGGTAGTAGCATTACCAAATAAGAAACTCAGCGAATTATCCATAACGAAAATAAAGCAACTAGGAGAAGTAAACAATACTCACAGTAGAAGTTTCCTTTACCAGTTCCACTCACCAATAGCGCTTCACTCCCCAGCAACGGCGCCAGAAAATAGTCTTGATGACCCACAAGTATAGGGGGTGTATCGCAGTATTTTCGATAAGTAAGAGTGTCGAACCCAACAGGAGCAGAAGGTGCTGGCTAGTGGTATGGATCAGGAATTCTCTGCAAATACTTAGCAAATGGATTTTTAGGGGTTTTTGATAAAGCAAGTAAACAAAGTATGAGTAAATAAAAGACAGTAGAAATAAATGCAGCAAGTGGCCCAATCATTTATGCAGCAAAGGAAAAGCCGGTTGTATTACTTAAGATGACCAAACGTTCTCGAGGACACATGGGAAGACTGTCAAGTGCTTTCGCTTCATATAGCTGATTAATCTTCTTTAGCTTGCTAAGTGTTGTGTGGGTGAACCTATGCTAATGTACCGCCCCATCCAAGACTAAATACATACTTGTGATTAAACCCCTTGCAAACATCCGTAAGTACAAGAAAGTAATTAAGGTAGAAACCTGACCATAGCTTTAAACTCTAAGACCCTTACGTCCCTTGTGCAATGGTTTCCTAACGGGGGTTCAGGTTTCTGTCACTCCGGCAACCCCTATGATTAGTAGCCAAATACACAATGCATTCCCCTAGGCCCATATAGGTGAAGTGTCATGTAGTCGACGTTCACATGACACCACTAGAAGAAGTACACCACAACTTAAATAACAATCTATTGAATCTCAACGCAACTCCACTACTAACAACAAGACTTCTCCCATGTCCTCAAGAACAAAACGAACTACTCACAAGACATCATATGGATTAGGATCAGAGATGGAAGAATGATGTATAACAATCTGAACATAAACAATAATTCAATGGTTCACTCAATAGCATCAACTACAAAGAGTAATCAACACCGGGAAAGTTTCCACTATGAACTATGCAAGATTCAACGGAATTGTTAGAGCAATATGGAGATGGTGATGAGGGTGCTGATGGTGATGATGGTGGTGGTGATGACGATGATGATGATGATCTCGATGAAGTCCAGCTTGATGGTGGTGTTGATGGCGACGATCTCCCCTCTCTGGGAAGGAATTCCCCCGGCAGAAATCTATCTGCCAGAGAGATCTTTCTCTCTCTGTGTTTTCCACCCTGCAGAGGCGGCAGAATCTTTTTGTGGTCGCTCCCCGAGTCTTAGGGTTTCGTGGGGATGATATACGCCAGAGGAGAGAGGCTGGAGTGGGCCAAGGCGGCCACACAACTCCCAGGCGCGGCCTAGGCCTGCCCGCGCCATGGGGTGGTGTGGGCCCCCTGTGGACCACCTCCACTCCATCTTCTGGCATCCTGAGTCTTCTGGAAAAATAGAATTTTCCGTATATTTTCCCGGATTTCCTGATCTTCGCAAATTTTGCCTCCAAACAACACCTTTTCCAACAGAATCCCGACTGCAGCGGTCCATGCTCCAAAAGTCATCAACCATGCAAAAATAGATGAAATAACATAAGTATCACCTCTCAATACGAAATATATCAATGAATAGTAGTGAATTAAGACATAGAATAGTGATGCAAAATGGACGTATCACCACCGTCCATGAGGGTCTGGGAGAAACTATAACCGTCAATAAGTGGATTGACGATTAAGGCGTATTTTCCTCGCCTATGTAGCTTAGGCGGATGATCAGCGCGGTCAAACGTGATTGCCACTTCCGATCAGTCCAGGTATTGGGGGGAGCGAGAACTATTGCATTGAGCTCATGTAGAACTGCTTTCTTGACCTTTGCTGGTTGAGATCCGAGGAAGGTGACGTAAGTGTCTTTCTTGGTCGGAAATTTTTTCTTCCCTTCTGGCTTGGGATTTGAAGCATCGGCTTCCTCCATGTCAGAATCTTCCTTGGTCTCTTTATCTTTTTCGGGATTCTTCTTTCCCTTCTTCCGCTTAGCTCTATAGCCGGCGGTATCATCTCTTTTGATGTCATCATTGAAACGACACTCGGCGTTGGTGTGGGACGAGCCCCCATTGGCATCTAAGTGATGTACACATGGGTTAATTGCAATGTCGGCCCAAGTGTAAGTTTTGCCTGGTTGTTGGTCTCCTCTACCTTGAACTCTCAAAGTCCCACGGCCATGCCCGCGGCCTCCGCCTCGTCCTCCTCGTCCTCCAAACCTGAAAGTAGCAGTAACAACTGCCGTTTCCGCGTTGGGTTTCTCTTCCGAGGTATTCTTGTGCTTCTAAGCTTGTTGCTTTGGTTGTTTTGCCAACTGTGGCACGGCTAGGGTGTTGAGTAATCCCTCTACATCGTCGTCAGCATCTGCATACTTTCTCGCTGTTTCTATCATCTCTCCCAAATCAGTGACCTGGTCGCACTTCAAGCGATGACGCAGCAGACCAATTGGGAGACCTGCAATGAAAGCTTCAATCGCAGTTCGATCATTTACTCCTTCACAGGAGTTCTTGGTGTCGATCCATCATCTGAGGTAATCCCGGCAAGTTTCTTCGGCCTTCTGGGTGCAACCCTGTAGGTCTCCAACCGTACAGGGCCTCCGGTATATGCCTTCGAAATTCCGAAAGAACGCACTTTGCATGTCATACTAGTTGTGAATGGTGTTCTCCGGAAGTTCATTAAGCCATGATCGTGTCGTCTTCCGCAACATGAGTGGGAGATATCGGGTTGCGACCAGGCTGTTTCCACCTTTGGCGATGCAGCAAGCTTGGAAGAAATCCTGTAGCCAGGTATCTGGCCGAGCAATGTCGTCGTAGGCTTGGATATGTCTTGAAATAGCAAATCCTTCCGGGAATCTTGTAGCTCTTATGCGTGGTCCGAAGCACTTTGGGCCCACGTAGATATCATCATTTTCATAGCATCACGCCTCTATATTGGAGTTGATCCTGTGCCTTGCATCGTTCGGGGATAGAGATCGTCCCGAATGTCGGCTGTGGCTACGGTGCCTTGGAGCCGGACTTCGGCTTCTGCCGCCACCTCCTCCACCACGACGCCCTCCATTGCCTCCCTAGGGGCCATTGTGATGGCTACTTGGCGGAGAGGGTGGAGCAGCTGGGTTTTTTCCGGCTGATCGCCGGCCTCCATCCGGAGCGTCATTATTCCTGTTCCAGGGAGGATCTTCATCATGACGAGCCCCCTGTCGGCTTGTCCCAGCATGGTGTCCATCGTTTCTCCGTCCGTCATCCGGACGGCTTTCATGTCTAGGAGGTGGCATCCTTTTGTCAGTCCTCCTCCCGATGTTTCCTTTATCATCATCTCTATGGTCTTTCGACTCTCGCCGGGGCTGGTTCCTCGGATTCAGTGCAGCAATTGCCTCTTGCTCTGCAAATGGGTTAACGTTACGCCAGCCACGGGCAGCATTGTGGTGCTGTCCCGAAGATCCGATTCTCGAATAATTGTCTTCCCGGCGTTCGGGGTGATGATGCTGCTCCGGAACATGCTGGCGTCTTACGTTAGCCCATGCCAGATCTGTGCGACATTGGTCGGAATCAGAGACCAGTTTTTTACTTCCGGACATGGCGACCTTTTACTGCTCCAGTCCCTTGTTGAGTAGTTTGATTCCCAACCGGATCTCCTCCGGACCTGGATTAGCCAATAGAATTTCTCGGGTCGCCACGGTATCATCTCTTTTGATATCGTCATTGAAACGACACTCGGCGTTGGTGTGGGACGAGCCCCAATTGGCATCTAAGTGATGTACACATGGGTTAATTGCAATGTCGGCCCAAGTGTAGGTTTTGCCTGGTTGTTGGTCTCCTCTACCTTGAACTCTCGAAGTCCCACGGCCACGCCCGCGGCCTCCGCCTCGTCCTCCTCGTCCTCCAAACCCGAAAGTAGCAGTAACAACTGCCGTTTCCGTGTTGGGTTTCTCTTCCGAGGTATTCTTGTGCTTCTAAGCTTGTTGCTTTGGTTGTTTTGCCAACTATGGCACAGCTAGGGTGTTGAGTAATCCCTCTGCATCGTCGTCAGCATCTGCATACTTGCTCGCTGTTTCTATCATCTCTCCCAAATCAGTGACCTGGTCGCACTTCAAGAGATGACGCAGCAGACCAATTGGGAGACCTGCAATGAAAGCTTCAATCGCAGTTCGATCATTTACTCCTTCACAGGAGTTCTTGGTGTCGATCCATCATCTGAGGTAATCCTGGCAAGTTTCTCTGGCCTTCTGGGTGCAACCCTGTAGGTCTCCAACCGTACAGGGCCTCCGGTATATGCCTTCGAAATTCCGAAAGAACGCACTTTGCATGTCATACCAGTTGTGAATGGTTTTCTCCGGAAGTTCATTAAGCCATGATCGTGCTGTCTTCCGCAACATGAGTGGGAGATATCGGGTTGCGACCAGGCTGTTTCCGCCTTTGGCGATGCAGCAAGCTTGGAAGAAATCTTGTAGCCAGGTATCTGGCCGAGCAATGCCGTCGTAGGCTTGGATATGTCTTGAAATAGCAAATCCTTCCGGGAATCTTGTAGCTCTTATGCGTGGTCCGAAGCACTTTGGGCCCACGTAGATATCATCATTTTCGTAGCATCGCGCCTCTATATTGGAGTTGATCCTGTGACTTGCATCGTTCGGGGATAGAGATCGTCCCGAATGTCGGTTGTGCCTGCGGTGCCTTGGAGCCGGACTTCGGCTTCTGCCGCCACCTCCTCCACGACGACACCCTCCATTGCCTCCCTGGGGGCCGTTGTGATGGCTACTTGGCGGAGAGGGTGGAGCAGCTGGGTTTTTCCGGCTGATCGCCGGTCTCCGTCCGGAGCGTCATTATTCCTATTCCGGGGAGGGTCTTCATCGTGACGAGCCCCCTGCTGTCTTGTCCCGGCATGGTGTCCATCGTTCCTTCGTCCATTATCCGGACGGCTTTCATGTCTAGGAGGTGGCATCCTTTGTCAGTCCTCCTCCCGATGTTTCTCTTTATCATCATCTCTGCGGTCTTTCAACTCTCGCCGGGGCTGGTTCCTCAGATTCAATGCAGCAATTGCCTCTTGCTCTGCAACTGGGTTAACGTTACGCTAGACACAGGCAGCATTGTGGTGCTATCCCGAAGATCCCGTTCTCGAATAATTGTCTTCCTGGCGTTCGGGGCGATGATGCTGCTCCGGAACGCGTTGGCGTCTTACGTTAGCCCATGCCGGATCTGTGTGACATTGGTCGGAATCAGAGACCAGTTTTTGTCTTCCGGACATGGCGACCTTTTACTGCTCCAGTCCCTTGTTGAGTAGTTTCATTCCCAACCGGATCTCCTTCGGACCTGGATTAGCCAATAGAATTTCTCGGGTCGCCACGGTATTCTGTACTGGGGTTGGATACACCCAATCCCCTCTGCTATCTTTCCGAGGCTTCCCCATCTCTTCTCCAAAAAGGACGGCGTGAATCTGCGGGAATTGGTTGTCATTGGTATGACGCTTCCTGGTCTTCTGGTATTGCCTGGAGTTGTACTTCTCAGATGCTATGCGTTTCTTTTCCTCCTCAATGATTTTGGCTTCATCGAGGAGTACTTGACGACGCGCTTCTAGGGCATGCGCCCTCTCATCCAGTTCTTCAGCAGTAAGTTCTGCAGCTATAGGAATAGGTGTTGTTAATGCAGCATCGATGAGTTTACGCGCACCTTCAGTGATCACGTGTCCATCCACTGGCTCTTCTTTTTTGGGCTCTTCTGGGATAAGTGCTCCATCCGAGTCTTCCTCGTATTCCTCAGCAATCACCTCTTCTGCCAGAGGGTGTTTTGCCGGGGTCTTGTTTTTCTTGTTCTTCTTCTTTGCCTTCTTGGCAGCGCCGATAGCAAAGACAGCTTTGGGTCCATTTCCTGGAGTCAAGCTCTGATCGGTACTTTCGGACATCTGGACTTCGGGATTATCTCTAACTTCCATGTCATCCTGTGCTTTGGGAGAGTGTTCCCCGGATCCTTCATCCATGGCTTCTCCTTCCTATGCAGCTTTGGAGTTATACTCCTCTTCATATTCTGCGGAGAACTTTCGGAAATCCGCCGACGTCATCGATTCATCCGAGGATGCGGGTACATCAGCGTTTGTTCCAATTGCCTCCAGCACAGAGTCGGTGTTGTCTCCAGCATCGGCAGACCCGGATCCGGATCCCACATATCCGACGAAGTGCGACGCGTGCTTCCTGAGGTACCTGCGGCTCTCGCGGTCAGCTTCATCGAAACTTTTGATGGTCTCGAGAATTACATCTACGCTTGTGTCTTGCATTATCATACGTCGCAGTGTGTACCTTAGGAAAGGCATGTCTGTCCCAGCGTTATCAGAGCCGGAATCAATGTCGTTGATATGCTCCTCCTGGATTTCGACTTTCGTGGGTGGGTCGATCTAGGATTCGGCCTCTCCAAGGAGATCCACTCCAGATTCGACTTGGGCCGCTAGGTCTTCTTCAGGCTCGGATTTCTCCACTATCTCCGCAACTGGTGCGGGCTGGGTGGGATTAGGGTTTTCTAAGATCCGGAACTCTGCCACCTCCGCAGACAAAGGGGACCCAGAAGATTCTTCTACCTCTATCATCACCGCTGGGGTGGGTGCGATAGGTTCAGCAAAACCGATGTAAACATCGATCTCGCCAAAAGACATGATGGTGTAGACAGTCACAGCCTCCCTAGCCAGAATCCAGGTCACGTCGAGAACGATGAGAGGGACATCGCTGGCGTAGAGGATGCGACCGACGGTGATAGTCTCGCCGATTCTGATTCTTGCAGATTTTTTTCGGAACACAGATCTGAAGCTCACTTGCCCCACGGTGGGCGCCAACTGTCGTCAGATTGATGACAAGTACGCCATGAGGGGGTCCTCGAGGCATGTGGAAGAGAGGGGTGTGAGACGTACGGTATTCCGGGACGGTGAGCACACAAGTTTACCTAGGTTCGAATCCGCCGGCTTTGGGCGGATCCTACTCCTCCTAGCAATCCAGTAATACGGTAGAGCCGGAATATGGGTTACAAGGGTTCGCCTGTGCGAATTGAGATTGTAGACTATGAGGGTAGGTGCCCTAAAGGCTCTCCCTAGGATGGCTTATATAGATATCCGACCTAGGGTTTACAGGAGAGATCTATCCGGCTACGACTAAGAGTCGGTTACAGAGTACAACTTGAACTATAAGTAACACTTATGGGCCTAAGTCGGTAAGTCTTCTGGGCCTTCCTGTAGCCGGATTGGACTCCATCTTTTCTCCCTGACTGGGCCGCCCGTGAAGCAAAGCTCTAACCCAAAGTGTGCCACCCTGGTCAGTGAGGAACTATGAGGATACCCGGAAAGTATATCCCCAACAGCCATAGCTTCTACTGGCCGACTGCGCTGGATGACATCGAGCAAATGGTGCAAGCATGCAATGTCTGCCAGTGTTTCAGTCAACAGAAGCACACACCAACTGCTACACTCAAGACGATCCACATCACCTGGCCATTTGTTGTCTAGGGGCTTGACATGGCCGGCCCCTTCAAGACCACGAGATCTGACATGACACATCTCCTAGTGACAGGGGACAAATTCACCAGGTGGATCGAGTAAAAGCCCATCAAGAAGCTAGATGGACCCACAGTGGTAAAATTCTTCATGGACATCATCACGCACTACGGTTACCCCCCACAACATCATCACTAACAATGGCTCAAATTTTTCCAAGGTGATCTTCGCATGCTACTGCAGAGACAATGGCATCCACTTGGACCTAGCATCCGTCGCCCACCCCAAGTCCAATGGGTAGTGTGGAAGAGCAAACAGCTTGGTCCTAGCCGGAATCAAACCCCGGTTGATTGAACAACTGATGAGATCTCTTGGATGATGGATAGAGGAGTTGCCCGATGTTCTATGGAGCCTACGCACCACACACAACCAGTCAACCGACTATACTCCATTCTTCCTCGTCTATGGCGCAGAAGCCATCCTACTGGCTGGCATCGAGTTTGACTCGCCCCGCAAGCTGCTATAAATGAAGCAAGATGCCAAAGAGGCTCGCGAAGATAGTGTCGAGCTCCTTGAGGAAGCATGTGAGCTGGCCTTGTACAGATCAGCCGTCTACCAACAAAGCCTATGTCGCTACCATGCTAGCCGAATCCGTCAGTCTTGTTCCGAGAGGGCGAACTTGTGCTCCGGCTGGTACAAAGCACCAAGGGGATGCATAAGATATCTCCCCATTGGGAGGGGCCATTCATCATCATCCAGGTGATGCATAACAACTCCTACTACTGCATCGATGCCCAGCAGTCCGCGAAGGTCAAAATAGACTATTTGGATGAGGAGACCTAGCGCCCCTAGAACGCCAACCTACTATGCCCATTTTACACTTAACAAGAAGTGTATGTATCCCCACCTTTTTTGTATTATGAATGAAAAAACATGGTGCCCTGAAATGATCTCGGGGACTCCCTTTTCGTATCTTAGCATCTTTGTTGCTCAATATTTTTTCTAGCTCTAGCAGCCTCTCCTAGGGGCTTGTCGACTGGCCTAGACTACTATTTTTTCGTGTCGACAAACAACTATCAATGGTGCCGACGGCCCATGATGTCTACACATTTCAATTCTTGTAGACAGTTGTTGGGCCTCCAAGTAAAGAGGTTTGTAGAACAGCAGCAAGTTTTCCCTTAAGTGGATCACCCAAGGTTTATCGAACTCAGGGAGGAAGTGGTCAAAGGTATCCCCTCTCAAGCAACCCTGCAATCAAGATACAAGAAGTCTCTTGTGTCCCCAACACACCCAATACACTTGTCAGGTGTATAGGTGCACTAGTTCGGCGAAGAGATAGTGAAATAGAAGTGATATGGATATAAGACAACGGTGCTAGAAAATAACTTGATGGCGTGGAAGAGAATAAAGGCAAACTGAAATAAAGATGGAAGCAAGCAAACATGTAACAGATCTAGTAGCAAACGGTGTATCAATGCTTAGAAACAAGGCCTAGGGACCATACTTTCACTAGTGAACACTCTCATATAACTATATTCTTCTTATAATACTACGCTGAACTACTCTCCGGTTGAACACTCTAATCAATGGTAGGGCTATAGCAGCACACCTCAAAGTAAGCCTTTCCCATCTAGATAACCCCACACTGTCACCTTGAGTACTAGATGAGTCCAACAAACACCACAATTTCATAAAGACATCCAACTCCAAATATAACTCATAAAAAATATTTGTAATCTCTAGCCTAAGTGCCACCATGGTGTGCATGCTGTCACTTTCACACACATGGGGAGAGCAGAGATCTATTAAAGCACTTGAGTAGCAAGGTAGATCTACTTGATTACATAGCTCATGATCACAATATGATCATGCATAGAGAGAGATATGAACACATAGCTACCGGTAGAACCCTTAGCCTCGAGAGAGAACTACTCCCTCCTCATCATGGGAATTAGCAATGGTGATGGAGATGGTGGTGGAGATTATGGATATGGCTCCGGGGGCACTTCCCCATCCCGGCAGGGTGCCAGAACAGAGACTTTCTGTCCCCCGAATCTCCCCTTCAGTGGCGGCGGTGCTGCGGATCTTTTCGTGGTTGGATGATTGACGATCTAGGGTTTTGGTATCGGGAGGCTCTTATAGGCGAAGGAGGCAAGGTCAGTGGCCAGCTAGGGGGCCCACACCATGCCCTGGCGCGGCCTGGGGGGACCCGCGCAATGGGATGGTGTGGCCACCATGTGGCCCCTCTCCGACTCTCCTTTTGGCACCGTGAGTCTTCTGGGAAAATATCAACTTTGTCTTTTGTCCGGTCCAATTCCAAGAATATTGATTTTTTGACTTTCCTGGAACCAAAAACAGCAGAAAACAGGCAACTCGCACTATGGCACTTGTTAATAGGTTAGTCCAAGAAATCATATGAAAAGTACTCCAGAGTGTGGACAAAACACAAGAAAGTAGATAAAACCAAGCATGGAACATCAAAAATTATAGATACATTTGCAATGTATCAACATCCCCAAGCTTAACTCCTGCTCGTCCTCGAGTAGGTAAGTGATAAAAAGAAAGAATAATTTTTTAGGTGACATGCACCATCATAAACTTGATCAAAGTATTTGTAAAACATGGATAGCTGGGATCATAATACTTCAACCATAACATGAAAGATAAAGTTCTAACAATAAGACAAAGAAACTATGATGCAACATGAAAAGGCACAAACAAAAGATTCATGAATAACAGTGCTTTGCAAGACGTTTGTTTGTTTCACATAAAGAAAACATAGCATAATAGTATTCAGCTTGTCCCTCATAGAGTAGTAAATATAAATGCATAGGACACCTTCAAAGTTCATAAGAGTGACTAGATACAAATAGTTTGAAACAAGCAATATAAAAGTATGCATCAATCAACTAGTCTTGGGACAATGCACATAGAACTAAGAATGGCCACTATGCTATCAAAGTAGGTGCATAAAGATAGAAGGTGGAGACTCAATATAATGGTGGAAGAAAGGCCTTTTTATAAAAGGAAGTAGGGATTCAAGTCTCATAAAGAGCTTCCAAAAATTATGGTACTTATAGCTTTCAGCTCTCATTACCCCTATCATAAGCATCTTGAAGTGATTAAGGTTAAAGTGAAAAAACTATGGTGTACATGCTTGACGAAGTATAAGTTAGAAATCTCATGTCCCTTGTATACGAGGGTCGCTCCTCATGCTACTCAAGTTTAGTCACCGGTAAGTTCTTGCCATCGTAAGTACATGTGTATCATAGAGAACCGCCAACAGGGTACCCCTTGCCCGATGATACGGAAGAATCCCCATATCAAAATGACAAGGCAAGCACACAACGAGCATCTCAGCAATCTTCTTATTTACCATGGGAATATAGTGCTTTTTTCTCTCTTTCCTCTTTTCATAATCTCTTTTTTTTCTTTTTTCTCTTTTTTCACAATATAGGACTCTTTTTTATAAGAAGAATGCTTCATAGACAGCTCATTATGGTGACGCTACAGGTTTCCACCATGTCAGCATGGATTAGACCAGCGGCCTAGGCGTTTCTCTAACACATATACATAACTCCATGGGCTTACAAGCTCCCCTTTCATTTCACACCAACGACATCCATATACGAAAGAGCATGATATCAACTAGGTACAAGTACCAAGTGCAATGTTGAAAGCGTTCCCCATGAAAGCATGGTTCTGCTAATCCCCAACAAATAAGTGCAAGAATATACAACATGGATGACACAATGGTTCAAGTTTATTAAGGGCAAGAAAAGTAAAGTGTGCCATCAAGTTCGTGAGAGCTTTAATCACTAGTTTTCTCATAACAAGTTTAATTTGGAAGGTAAACAAAAGCATGAATATACTTGGAATAGCATAAGCTAGTAGGTAGGTATGGTGGACTCTTTGGAATAACTTGGTTTAGGGAGTTGGATGCATGAGTGGAACTCATACTTGGTTGTGGAGGCTAGCAAAAGACTGGGAGCGACAAACTAAGAGAGCAATAATGGCCATAATCATGCAGAGCGACAAAACATCATTGATCAAAGCATAAACTGATACTACAAGTTGAAAACTAAAGGATCATAAAGGCTATGGTGACTTTGGATAGTCATAACATGGTGTGAGCATGCGCTAAGTCAACCCAAATAAAGCATCAAAGGAGAATACCACAATACTATGCTTTAATATGCTAAAACAACGCATGATTCTTCAAAGGCACATTAAGAAATCTCAATTGTTTATAACAAGTCATGCTACAGCAAAGAATACTAAGCATAAAGCCAAAACAATATCAAGCATGGCATGACAAAAAAAAAGGCCACCGTCAAAAACAAGCTCTTTTTACCACATAAGTATGAACTTTCCTACTCTTTTCCAATCCAAACCAAACTATTTGAAACCAATATGAACTTTCCTACTCTTTTCCAATCCAAACCAAACTATTTGAAACCAATGTATGAAAGAGGGGGTCCAACAAATTTATTCATAAAACTAAGAAAACCAAGCAAACAAAAAACCAAAACGAAAACGAAAAAGAAGACGCTCCAAGAACAACACAATTGTGCATGAAACAATAAAAATGAACTGTTTGGTAGAAACCTGGGATTTTTATTGATGAAGAAGGGGATGCCTTGGGCATCCCCAAGCTTTGATGCTCGTACTTCTTGGATATTTCTTGGGGTGACACGCGTGGCATCCCCAAGCTTGAGCTTTAGTCCATCCTTCATCTCATTACCCATTCCTTCCATACACCTGAAATTTTTCCTTCATACAAAACTTCACACAATCTCATTAGCAACATTAGTGCACTCAAGACAAATAAGTCTTAAGGTTCAGTTCTAACATCAAATAAACTTCCATTAGAACACTAGCTACTGTAGCATTTCCCTCAAAAAGCTCAATTCCCCAAAAGAACTCAAAAAAGAACCAACAAGAAGCAAATGCAGAAAATGGCAGAAATCTGTCAAAACAGACCAGCAGGTAAAGAAAAATATGTTCGAAGACCTTCTGTTGCTCAAATCAAAAAGTGTTGAGCTAACGAAAGTTAGATAACAACCTGGGGCAGAGGCACAAAAATTCAAGCCACTAAAAGACGTTCAGAGATTTTACACGAATTTTTACGGTGAAGCACAGAAATCTGTTTCGGCACAGCAACTTTCCCAATCATTACTTCTCTCTCATTAGAGTTTACTCTTGGCACAAAAAGCAAATAAAAAGGATAAGGAGCGGTTATTACAGACGTAATAACTTCCAAGACTCATCTAAAATTTTGGGTTATCTCCCAATAAGTACTTTTCTTTAACGCCTTTAAGTTAGGCATGATAGTTTGATAAGATGCTCACATAAGAAATATGAATTGAAGTAAAAGAGAGCATCAAGAAGCAAATTCAAAGCACATTTAAGTCTAACCCACTTCCTATGCATAGGAATCTTGTAAAGAAACAAGTCATGAAAGCACAAAGCAACAAGCATAGGAAAGCAAAACAAGTGCAACTTCAAAATTTTCAACATAAAGAGGGGAAACTTAATATTGTTGAGACACATAAAACCATGTTTCCCTCTCTCATAATAACTTCCAGTGGCATCATGCATAAAAGTAACAATATAACTATCACAAGAAACATTCTTATCATGAGCCATATGCATAAAAGAATTAATACTCCCCACATAAACTCATTCTTATTAATTGTAGTGGGAGCAAATTCAACAAAATAGCTATCATTATTATTCTCATCACCATAATCATCAAATATAGGAGGCATATTGTAATCATAATTAATTTCCTCCTCAATAGTAGGTGGACTGAAAATATCATATTCATCATTGCAATCATCATATATTGGAGGTATAGTATCATCATAAGCAATAGAATAATTATCTTCCAAAGTGTGTTCATTTGTAAACATATCATGATTGGAAGGATCATGGATAGCACTAATAGTATAGCAATTATTAATATCATCATTTTCAGAATTGCTACTGAAGAGATTTTCAATGTGAAAGGTAGTGTGCTTTTCCCAATCATGATCACTACTATAGGTAATAGGCATAGGAACATCATCGAGTTCAGACTCATCAAAAACTATAATAGGAGCAACATGCTTAGGGGAAAATACCGTTTCCTCTCTCCTTTTACTCCTCCTCTTCTTTTTCTTCTTCTCTTTAGGAGGGAGAGGCTTGAAAGGAAGCTTATCCATATACCCTGGTTCATTGTTAGAGACAATAGAAGAAACTTTGGAGGATTCCTTCTTTTCATTAATAAGACCAAAACACATATAGTCCTGTCATATTTTGGTAAAACCTCATCTTCTATAATATTTTGTATGTAAGTATTTGTGTGGCAATTATCAACACAATAAAGATGACAACCATGCACGAAACTATTCATATCAAAAGCACCCATATCTACCAAAGAGGTTTTTCTTGATAACTCTTCACACCCCAAAAATAATGTAAGTTCATCATGCTGATTAGGAGTGATCATATCATCAGAATACAAACTTGCAGTACTCATTGGATTAGAAGGGCACTTATTATGGCCTAAGCATTGAAAATTGAAATGACCCACTTCAAAGCAAAGTTCGCAAATAAAAGGATAGAGGGCACAAACTTTTTTACCAAGATCATTTAGAGCCCTATACCACGTTCTAGTTTTTTCATTCTTGTGGGTGATACAATATTCTTCTTCAAATTGATTATTCTCACAAGGTCTATGTATTCCACAAAAATTAACATGCTTATAATAAGTAGTACTTTCAGAGGTTTGAGCATGTTTATTGCTATCATTAATAACAATTTCATTTTCCATGCAAGTGTCTTTATAAGGCTCATGATACGTGTCACATTTTTCTTTAGGAGCATTAATATGAGAAGCAAAGGTTCTATAACAATCAACAAGAATTTGAGGATCAAGAACATATTTAGCACTAAGCTCTTGAAAATCAATAGTTTCAGCAAAAGACTTAATGCAATCATACTCATAGTTTATACCTGGTTCTTTATCTTTGTTGTTATCCCAATCTTCGGTATTGCTTTGAATTGTTTCAAGAAGATCCCACTTAGCTTTGACCTCCTTACTTGTGAAGGATCCCTCTAAACAAGTATCTAGATAGTCCTTGTAATGTCCTGAAAGCCTTGCGTAGAAATTATTAATAACAATATTACTAGGGAGCTCATGAATGGGACATTTGAGCATTAGTGACTTCAATCTCCCCCATGCTTGGGCAATACTTTCTACATCATGAGGATGAAAATTATAAATGTAATTCCTATCTTTATGAATTTCATGAGGAGGATAAAATTTAGAGTAAAAGAGAGATTCAAGTTCCTTCCACTCCAAATGATGAGGATCATCTAGTAGCTCATACCACTCCCTTGCTTTGCCCTTAAGTGAAATAGGGAGTAGCTTCCTCTTAACTTGGTTCATTGAAATACCTGCACACTTAAACAACTCGCATAATTCATCTATAAGGAGTAAATGATCACCAGGATGGACAGTTCCATCTCCAAAATAGCAGTTATTCATAACACGTTCAACAATTTTTATAGGTATTTTAAAAGGGATGCTTTCGGTATGTTGATTTAAAATATCACAAGTATCATCAGAATTACCACATATGGGGAATTAAAAAGATCATTTTCATAAAAACCAACTTCCCCAAGCTTAGACGTTTCCATAGCATTAGTAACAAAGGTGTTCAAAAGATTCATACTAATAACATTTCTATTAGCATGCAAAGAAAGTTCCATGGGTTTTTTAATTTTCTTTTCAAACAATTCAAGTTCTATCTTAGGAAAAATACTAAAAAGCTCTCTAATTTTTTTTTTGTTTTCCATTAAGCCTAACTAGTGAAAACAAGAAACAAAAGGCAAAATTGCAGAATCTAAAGGAAATAACTTCGAGCACTCACACCAGAGGATGTGAGTACCTTTTACCTTACCTCCCTGGCAACGGCGCCAGAAAATAGCTTGATGTCTACGCACTTCTATTCTTGTAGACAGTTGTTGGGCCTCCAAGTGCAGAGGTTTGTAGAACAACAGCAAGTTTTCCCTTAAGTGGATCACCCAAGGTTTATCGAACTCAGGGAGGAAGTGGTCAAAGGTATTCCCTCTCAAACAACCCTGCAATCAAGATACAAGAAGCCTCTTGTGTTCCCAACACACCCAATACACCTCTCAGGTGTATAGGTGCACTAGTTCAGCGAAGAGATAGTGAAATACAAGTGGTATGGATATAAGAAAACGGTGCTAGAAAATAACTTGATGGTGTGGAAGAGACTAAAGGCAAACTAAAATAAAGATGGAAGCAAGCAAACATGTAACAGATCTTGTAGCAAACAGTGTATCAATGCTTAGAAACAAGGCCTATGGATCATACTTTCACTAGTGAACACACTCATATAAATATATTCTTCTTTATGATACTACCTGAACTACTCTCCGGTTGACCACTCTAATCAATGGTAGGGCTATAACAGCACACCTCAAAGTAAGCCTTTCCCATCTAGATAACCCCACACTATCACCTTGAGTACTAGATGAGTCCAATAAACACCACAATTTCATAAAGACATCCAACTCCAAATATAACTCATAAAAAGTATTTGTAATCTCTAGCCTAAGTGCCACCATGGTGTGCACGCTGTCACTTTCACACACATGGGGAGAGCAGAGATCTATTAAAGCACTTGAGTAGCAAGGTAGATTTACTTGATTACAAAGCTCATGATCACAATATGATCATGCATAGAGAGAGAGATGAACACATAGCTACCGGTAGAACCCTTAGCCTCGAGAGAGAACTACTCCCTCCTCATCATGGGAATCAGCAATGGTGATGGAGATGGTGGTGGAGATTGATGGAGATGGCTCCGGGGGTACTTCCCCGTCCTGGTAGGGTGCCGGAACAGAGACTTTTTGTCCCCCGAATCTCCCCTTCTGTGGCGGCGGTGTTGCGGAACTTTTCGTGGCTGGATGATTGACGATCTAGGGTTTTGGTATCGGGAGGTTCTTATAGGCAAAGGAGGCAAGGTCGGTGGCCAGCCAGGGGGCCCACACCATGCCCTGGCGCGGCCTGGGGGAACCCGCACCATGGGGTGGTCTGGCCACCCTGTGGCCCCTCTCTGACTCTCCTTCTGGCTCCGTGAGTCTTCCGGGAAAATATCAACTTTGGCTTTTGTCCGGTCCAATTCCGAGAATATTGATTTTCCGACTTTCCCGGAACCAAAAACAGCAGAAAACATGCAACTAGCACTGTGGCACTTGTTAATAGGTTAGTCCAAGAAATCATATGAAAAGTACTCCAAAGTGTGGACAAAACACAAGAAAGTAGATAAAACCAAGCATGGAACATCAAAAATTATAGATACATTTTCAATGTATCAGCCCACTCTTCGATTTTGGTTGCAGACTGCAATCTGGCTGTCAGTCCGTCAAGAGCTAAAGCTCGAGGTCCCGTACACAAAAATCGCAAGGAAGACATACATCTGGACATCCCGGTTGCGCTCACTCGCCTGAACAAAGTTGCCGCCTAAACACCAAGTTCTTGGTGGTTCCAACCCCACTACCCTCTTCGTCGTCCATCGCCTCTTAGGTGGTAAAGCCCGAAGTAAGAGCCTAGGCTCTGATACTAATTGAAAGATCCAACTTTGGTCAACTAGAGGGGGTGAATAGGAGACTACCAATTTTTAGTCTTTTCTTACAAATTTTGGCTTTGCACAAAATTAAGTTCTCTAGAGATGCAACTAGATGAGCAACCTATATGGCAAACAATACAACAAGTAAACAAGACGGTAATTGCAAGTAGTAAAGGAGAGGAACGAGTAAACCAGTGAGGGGACACGGAGATGTAATTCCCGTAGTTCACTTCCAAGGAAGCCACGTCTACGTTGGAGAGGTGTCGGGGCCACACAAGGTCACCCTAGTGCCACAAAGGCCTCACCTTGTTCTCTAGTGAGCACCACCACAAAGGCGGCTTCACAATCCACTATCTGGTGACCTTGAAGGCGCCAATCAAAACCTTTACAACAAGGTTGAGGGGAGACTCCACAACTCAATTGGAGGCCCTCAACGACACCACGAAGCTTCTCAACAATTTCCCCATCTCCCAGGATGCCCTATACTGTCTAGGGTTCCAAGAAACGAAGAGTAACAAGATCCACTAAGAATGGGTGGGGGAATCACGATTCCTTTGGTGGAAGTGTAGATCTAGGTCACCTCTACCTCTCCTCAAAAGATCAAGAGGTTTGAGTGGCTAGGGAGAGAGATCTAGGCAGTTGAAGCTCTTGTATTAATGGAGGAGAGAGAAAATGAAGAGATAAGAGGAGAGGAGGAAGAAGGGTGCCTTAAATAGGCCCCTTCAAACTGAACCGATTTTTGTCCCTGCGACACCACCAGTACTACCGGGGGGGACCGGTACTTCCAGTGAGCAAACCGCAATGATCTGGAGCCACTCCTAGGAATGGAAATAAAAGCCAGCTCAACAAGCACGGCTTCCTGACCGGAACTACCGGCAGATGTTCCGATACAAATTTCAGAAAAAATGACACTTCGAGACGGAAGTATACTGAAACAAATTCGATCCCTGGTGGAATTTGGATCGGAACTAGCTCCGGAATTACAGGGTCGCGAGGTTCCTGACCAGAACTACCGGGGCCTAGCGGTACTACCGCTCAAGGGGTGTGGCCTGGTAGTGCTGGCTGGAGGTTCCAGTCCGGGATGACTGAAACTTCCAACCGGTACTACCGGGCGAGGTTCTGATGCTATTTTCCGTCAAATAGGGCACTTGGACATAGAAGTGTACTGAACCTGAGCGGAACTAGCACCGAATCTTGAGCCAGAATTACCTCTAGGCCCGCCCCACAGAAATATGTGAGCGGAACTACCGGCGCCTGGCTGGTACTTCTGGTCAGGACAGAAAAGGCTCATCCACCTTGAAATATCACTCTCTCGCTGAAAAATAGGAGGGTTATAGATGTGCAAGTATGGTATGTGCATGAAAGCGTTATTTCCCATAAATTTCCTAGGTGTACCCCCTCTCGATAGTACGGTCCCCTAAAACATAAAGAGAGAGAAAGTGCAAATAAGAGACACCGTCTTCATGATCCTTCAAGATGTGAGTCTACACACCAAACTGTCCGAAAAACCCGCAACTTAGGCACATGGTTAAACCATAATTGAAGTTGTCATCAACACCAAAATACAAAGAGAAATCAATATCCTTTCAATCTCCCCCTTTTTGGTATTTGATGACAACCCCATAAGATTTGCATAGATAAAGATCAACATGAAACAGCTTTTGTAAAGTAAGAGTAGCTCCCCCGAGATGTGTGCAAGAGATGAAAGATTGCTTATGGAATGCAACAAGCACACATACGGGAGAACTCCCCTTACCATTACAAAAACAACACAAGTGCAAGGAAATAGATGTAAGAGAGAGGGCCAAACCTTTGCACCAATAGCCATGTGGTGAGACAATATATAATAAAATGAGATAGCTCCACCCAATATAACCAACCACTAGAACACCACATAAAGGTCACAATACATAGTATCAATCGAATAAAAGCACACATAACGGAGGTCCACAGACATACAGATAACGGAAGTCCATAAACATACATAAGGAAAGACAAGTGTTCACAAGTATAAAAGGATCAAAGAAAGAATGAGATCATGCCACAACCCATGCAAATCCGGTAGCCCTAGAGGATAACTTTCTCCCCCTTTGGCATCAAGACGCCAAAAAGGGACAAAGTAAACAATCTACGCACCCCACCCACCAAAATATGGAGGAGAAGGCTCGCGGGCCCATGTGGCATTGTCCCAAGAGGGCGTAATGTAACACCCCCGGGATCAGGGTTAAACAAATCCAGACTTTAGTCTGACATAAGCTTAACCTAGAGCTCAAGGATATCTAGTGAGAAATCAGTAACACAACAGTAACCCTGCGACACAAAAATTATTACAGCAAGCTCATAACTAAGCGAAGAACCAAAATATTACAAGCAGAGGTCACTGACCACAAACATCAAACAACAGAAGGCAAATTATGCTATTAAGTATCGTAAACTTAACAAATGGACTAAGAGGTATGAAGCATAACGATGACATCCCAGCCCATAGATTCCAGGCTGCCGACCGGGAACCCCAAGCTACTCGTTGGTGTCGATGACGTACCAAACTTGTCTTCAGGGGAACACTTACTCTGCTACAAAAGTATCAACACAGCAAGGGTGAGTACAGGGTGTACTCCGCAAGACTTATGGCTGGTGGAGTTATTTTGCATAAAGCCATCTTTGTTTTGTAAAACAACAGAGAGGAGAAGCTCGTCTAATCAGAATATTTTAAAAGGGATAAGAGAGCAACATCTCCGAAGAATTGATCATCATGTTGTTATCCACCAAAGTAATCCTCATCTCACAACTAGGATAACCCCCTCGTACCCATGAGGAAGCATCCTTAAGCACACATTGATCTATCAAGTTTTACGATTAGGTTATAGTTCTCTATGATCTTAGAATTCGGTCACCAAGCGTTCATAACCGTGAACATGGCTTTTCAAAAAGATTTAACCCTACAGGGGTGTACAACTTTACCCACACGTAATAATCGACTCTTAATGCCACTAGATAAGCCCTCTTCCTTGGAAGGCCGGCAGAGGGTGGTTGGCCACGACCTTTACCTTGCTTTCGCCGAGACCATGAGTCACGCCCTAAGGATGGTTCCGCCGTAACGGGTCAAATCCTGAAGTTGGTCCCTAGAGATGTGGGCGAGGTTGGTTTACCAGGGGCGCCATCTACCCCAAGCAACCCCGGCCACGCTTACCTACCTGTATGAATGCACCTCCTTCACCTCCTCTTAGGTTCAGGCCTCGTAGAGGTCCCTACTCCTGCTTGTCTGCTCGTGGAATTATCGAGGGAGTCGAAAGTTACAATGGTGTGCAGATGCAATCTGGCGAGAGTCGTGAAAACTAGGGTTGTGTCTGTCTTCCTCGCCGCCCCCTCCTAGCCTTTATATAGATAGGCTAGGTCTCAGGTAGCAGGTCGAGTTGGTTACAAGTTAGGGTTTTCCCCTTCAAACTTTCTATCTTTAGCTTCTTCTTGTCTCTCAAGCAATCGAGAGTCCACAGATCACTCGAATCCTTTCGTCTGGGCCTTGCCGACACCGTGGGACTATACGTATTTATACCGTATATACCAAGCTCGAGTACCTGTAGGTCGTACCCATGTCAGTAGCCCCCGAGTATCCAGTGGAATCGCAGATTCGACTGGGTACTTTTTGAAGTCTTCGAGTGCCTGAATGAGTACATTTTCTGACTGCTTTCATTTGTGTCATAGGGATTGTTGATATACGTGCCTGATATAACCGAAGTATCGGTACCAGTTAACCACCTTAGGGTGAAACAACGCAATCTACTCGAATTCGAGTCCCCAGACTCGAATCCGGAAAAGTGCTGGCATAATTCGACTCAAGCCGCCGAGGTCTTACAGGAGTCAAATTCCAGTTATATGAGTGTGAGCACTTGACGCTTCCGTCAAGGCATGTTCATCGTGCCTGTAGGCACGGATATGTTTCTGGTAGTGCGGAGTTAAATGCGTTGCCAGGCCTTTATTCAGGTCTTACCTTCACACTGTAAGCGCGGCATCCGAATTTTATCATCGCGGAGATGATTCAGGCAACCTAGGAGACGTAATCTCTTTGTAGGGAAAATTATGAGGCGGTGTCGCCATGATCTGCAAGTGCTGATGTAATCAACGCACAGCTTTCGTGCAAATAATCATAGGGTGCGCGACCAGCGCTCCCTATGGGAGTAGCCCCCGAATGCCTGGTAGAGTCGAAGACTCAGGCGGGGACTAAAGAAATTTTGTGCCTGCTGTCATTTTTGTTTGTTTGAGTCGAAAACTTGGATTGCGACTGCTGTCGTCTTTTGCTTGCTTGTTTCAGTCGAATTTCTTTCCAGCGCTCCCTATGGGAGTAACCCACGTCCATAGTCGAATCGTTTTTCGAGTGGTTGGGTGTTGTTATGATTGCATGTATCCCTGCAATAAGAAAAGAAAATCATAGGGTGCACGGCCCTCGCTCCCTATGGGAGTAGCCCTCGAGTGCTTGGTGGAGTCGAAAACTCCAACAAGGACTAAAGTAGTCGAAGTTTTCTGCTAAGTAGCCTTTGATGACGTCAGTGCTGACGCTTGCATGACCTCAGTTACCCGCGTGAGTGGCTTTGACGGGACGTGACGAGCGGTGGGTCCTACTTTCTGACTTTGAGTTGATTGGGCGTGCGTAATCTTATTATTAACTGTGCCTCCTCGATTTCCGTGCAGTGGAGGGACGGTTCGCGCTTCCTCTTCTCCACGTGTCGAGCGCGACGTGTGCCACGCGTCCAATAGGGTTTTTGTGAGCCGTTGGATTGCGTCTCTTAGGGGTTAAGTAGCGATGCTACGACGGTAAATTTCCATCTCCACCCTTTTCTTCCTCGCTGCCATCGCCATTGCCGCTGCTCCTCTGCTTTTCTCCTGCGCTCATCTTTTCCGCAGTTCTGGACCATCTCCGCTCGTTCCCAAGTTACTTTCTGCGTTCTCATCGCTGCCGCGCAATGGGAAAGAAGAAAGGAGGCGCTGCCGCTGAATCCGCCGCCACCGCTGCTGCGGCGAAGAAGGGTGGCACCGCTGCTGTGGGCACCAGTGCCGCCGCCGACGGGAAGAAGAAGGTCGCGGGCACCCGCGTGACCAATGGTGCCTGGTGCCCCTCAATCATCAAGGCGTCCGATCTTCGTCTTCTTCGCCAAGACGGAGTTATTTCCGCCGCAGTCGCCGACGCGCGCGTCCCCAGTGGTGAGACCATTCCTGTGCCTCCCGCTGGTTTTCGAGTGATGTTTCTTGCTTTCATCATTCGTGGCCTTTCTTTGCCTATCCACCCCTTTCTTAGGGGTCTCCTCTGTTTTTACGGGCTCCAGCTCCATCAACTGTCCCCGAATTCGATTCTTCACATCTCTTGCTTTATCACTCTCTGCGAGTGCTGGCTCGGAATCGAGCCGCACTTAGGCCTTTTCAAGCGTTTGTTCAAGCTAAAGCGTCAGTCCGCATCTGGCTCTTTAGTTTATGACGTAGGTGGTTGTGGAATCCATGTCGACCCATCCGCCACCTACTTCGACATCAAGCTCGCCAAGTCCGTCCAGGATGGAGGGACAAATGGTTTTATGTTCGCGACCTGAAGGCCAAGGACGAGCACTTTGGACTCGCGCCTTTTGATCCCGCGACTCCCTGCAAGAAGATGTGTTCTTGGAAGAACGTGATCATGCCGTTCGAACTCGCGGAGACGGACGTGCTATATCAACGCGTCTGCGACCTCGAGAGTCGCATGGGCGCAGAAGAGGGAGGCTGCGCCCTTATCAGGACTTGGCTGCATCGTCGCGTCCAGCCTCTCCAAGCTAGAATCCATCCCATGTTTCAATGGCGTGGTGCTGATGATGCCACTCGCGTGTCTGCCGATGGCATGTCCACGAGTGAGGTAGATAAGAGGGTGCGACTAGTCACGAAGTACACCTTCAAGGATGTGCTTCCGAATGAGCCAGTCGTTCCTCCCTTCGATGCTTCGAATCCTCCTCCCGAGGTACAGTCGTACTACGCAGTAGCTTATATTCACGATTGCTTTTATGTTGCTTACCTGCTCCTTTTTGCTTTTTGTATGCAGGATTGGGCGGTCTTGCCTTGCATGCCTCCTCTTCCTGAGGGCATTATTCCTCGGCGAAGCTTTTGAAGAAGACGAGTCTGAGTCGACTGTCCCTTCTGACGTGGAAGAGGAAGCCCCCGAGTCGGAGAGCCCAGATACTCGCAAGCGTCCGCGCAGCGAGGACTCTAATGCGTCTACTCCTTCAACTCTAGAGGGCACAATTGCTGGCGCGGAGTCACCAATTCCCGTCGTTCCTGTGAGGGCTATAGCACCAGCTTCTCGCAAGAAGATGCGATTGCCCAAGGAGTCTTCGTTGGAGTCGGCGGAGGCCACATTTGATCTTGACAAGTTTGACTGGTAAGTTTATGAGTTCGTTCTTTCCTCTCTGTTTTCTTTTTGTTGGCTTTGCCCTGGAGTTTTGCCCGTTCTCAATGTGAATTTGGTCTTGCAGTAAGGAGGCGTCGTCATCTTCTGGCGACGTTGAATTTTTGAAGGAATCAGGAGTCGCAACCTCAAGGGCCAAGTAGAGGTCAAGCGCGCTCCTTCTCCTCCGGCGGCGGCCCACTCCGGGCACAATTCTTCGAGTTCTCCTCACGGAGGGGAGCATCGAATAGTTGCTCGGATGACAGCTCAACAGACTTCTTCGGAGTCGCTAGAGGACCATGTGAGTATATCTTTCCTTCTTTTGTATTTTGGCAGTCAACGCCTTCTATTGCCCTTATCTGATTCCTTGATTGGTGCAACAGCTCCTTGTAAAAGAGGCTGTGCGAGTGGCGGAGCAGGTGATGGCGATGGGTCGTCAGCATGCGATGCTGGAGATGCGTCACCGCGTGGTCGAAAGTGAGTGCTTCCACGCTTGTTTCTTTCGTCTTTTTTCTGTTCTGGTGTGTTTGACTGATAGCCAATTATTTTGACTGCCATGTAGCTGAGCATAACGCCCTACTACGCAATGTCGCATCTTTGGAGAAGACACTGGTCATAGCTGTCAAGGGGCGCGATGAGGCAATCGCGGCTCGTAATGAAGCCCGAAAGCGAGAAGAGGATCTGGGCGCCTCTTTTGCGGCCAGGGAGAAGTTGTTCGAGGAGCAGCTATTCTCAGTCGCCAAGGCCCTCTCAGGTACCTTTACTGGTGGATTTTTGATTGATGCTTTTCTCTGCTTCTGGAGTTTTGCTGTTGGCACCAGAAATCAGATCCATGTTTTTTGGTGTAGATGCTGGCGACTTGAGTTTTGACCCGCGGGCCCTTCGTCGTGATGACGCTCTGGCTGGCGCGGTATCCGCGGTCGAAGACCGAAGCGCCGTAGTCCAGAATACATTGTCCAAGGCCAAGGTCGCCCTTAGTCGCCTCCGAGAGGAGTTGATGCCAAAGGCGGAGCAGGTCGATAAAATGGACGAGCTGGTGGAGTCACTCGCCGGGGGTGTGCCTTCTACTTATAAGAACTCCCTCCGGGCGGCTGGTGCAACGATGTCACTCACCATGGTGCAGGCCCACGGAGTCAAGATAGATCCCTCCGCGGTGTCGAAGACAATGCCTGTTGGCGCGGATGGTCAGCAGGTAGTTTTCGCCCCCTTTGCGACTGCCTGTGCCAAATACGGTCATTCTTTGATTAATACCGTTGCCAAGTATTCAGAGGAGCTCCAACGTGCTAAGAAGGCGGTGAAAGCTTCGGCTTTAGGGGCAGGTGGAAAATTAGTGGCGTCTGATACTGCCACAGATTTGATGAAGCCCCCGAAGGCGTCAAAGTCGAAGAAGCCAGCTGCTCCGTAGTTAGCTTTGTGTAGTAGATAACGAATTGTATTTTGCTCTAAGAACATGCCTGCTGGCGAGTGTGCTTGTGAATATTTTTTATGCTTTATCCTGAATGCATCTGCTATCCCTGCCTTTGTGTTAGTTTGGTCGCCTTATTTGCTTCTGTCTTGATCTGTGGTAGGGCACATCAAGTGGTCCCGTAGGGGGAGACCAAGATCCATCATCTCTTGATGAGACAGTGGCACCGCCGTGCTCCAGGGTAGAGGAGTTGTCTTTACTATCGCGACTTCGTGACCGCGTGAAGCAGCTGGAGCGTGACTTGCCCCTGATCCGCGGTAACGCAGATGTGTGGAAATCAAAGGCGGAAAAAGCCGCCGCCCGCGAGCAGTATATGCTTGGCGAGGTGACGCAGCTGGGTGACCAGTTTAAGTGTTAGTTTGCTCGTCCTCATCTTTTCCTTTGTAGATAGTCGCACTGGTACGTTGTACTCATGCTGTTGGTGCTGCTTCGTGTAGTTGTTAGCGCACACCGTCCACAGGAGGAGAGGGATAGGATTGCTATCCGCCTTCATGGTCTCACCCAGGAGCAACTCCAAGAGAGTGGATACTTCTGGGTGGATCATGATCGTGCGACTGCATTGGCGACCCTGCAGGATCGCGCTTCGCGAGTGCTGCTCTTCCTGAAGAAGTCGCGGTCATGTTTGAAGAATATCTACCGGGCGATGTTCCCGTTGGATGACACGCCGTCAAGCCTGTTGGCTCTCCTGGCCAAATTTCAAGATATGTCCGCGGTTCCCGAGTGCGTGAGGCAGCAGTTGGTGGCTGGTGCCAAGGCTACCCTCTCGATGGTGCGATTGCACAAGCCTGACGTGGATGTCACCGTCGTAGCTTCCGGTCTGCCAGCGCCGCCAGCCGGATCTTCTTGGAATATGGTGCCGCACTATCAAGCGGTGGACCGCCCAGCAGAGGAGATTGTCGACTTCTTCGAGGAGCAAACCAATATTCTTCTATTGCAGCAATAACTGGATTTGTATCCTGCACATAAGTGTATTTGTGTTGTAAAGTTCATTTATATATTTGTATGTAATTTATTGCTGAACGCGTACAAATAGCTTTTGTAAGCGTAAGGTGCGTTGCATTATGCGAGTCCTTTTCGTTAGCCTGGTCATCCCCTTTATCAACCTGCCAGGTGCGTTGCAGCTGGGTTGAGTTTGCGTTAAGGGGTTCGATTGATGTGCCAGCTACTCAGGATGTCGTGTTTATTAGTTCGAAGAACAGATGTGTGTAGGGTGGCGCAGCCCCCCGAGTACAATAGTAACAGAAGTGAAAAGAAAAACACAGAGTTTTGGGGCACTTAGCTTTTATTTTATTTGGAGAACAATACGAGGTACAGTGTGTGGCTAAGTAGCCTTGGCTGAGTAGACTTATTTGCGATATAGAAGTAAAAACAGCTAGGGGTAGAAGCGTCGCAGTTGTGCGACGTTCCAAGGGTTGGAGTATGCGACTCCTGTTTCTAGGTCTTGAAGGCGATAGGCGCCACCTGGGATTACTTCTGTAACCAAGTATGGTCCTTCCCGGGGGGACTCGAGCTTGAGATGCCCCTGCTGCTTCAGTCCCAGGACCAGGTCACCTTCGACGAAGGATCTGGGGCGAAGCCTTCTACTATGGTAGTTGCGCAGGTTCTCCTGGTAGATCGTGGATCTTTCTGCGGCGATTTCTCTCGCCTCGTCGAGGAGGTCGACGGAGTCTTCGAGTGCAAGAGATGACTCTTGTTCGCTGTAAGCGACTATGCGCGGCGCCTTGTACCTTACTTCGGCGGGTAGTACCGCTTCTGCCCCGTGTACCATAAAGAATGGTGTGTAGCCTGTGGCGCTGTTTGGAGTTGTACGTAGGCTCCAGAGTACGGATTGGAGCTCATCTGGCCAGCAACCCGCGGCTTGTTCGAGTGGTCGAAGTAGTCGCTTCTTGATGCCGCTGCAAACGAGCCCGTTTGCTTTTTCCACCTGACCGTTGATCTGTGGATGCGCGACTGAGGCATAACTGATGTTGATCCCCAGGTTTTCGCAAAATTCTTGGAATTCCTTGGATGTGAAGTTCGTTCCGTTGTCAGTGATGATGCTGTGCAGCACGCTGAAGCGGTAGACGATGGACTCGAAGAACTTGACCGCGCTGTGCCCTGATTGCTTGGTTACTGGCATGGCCTCGATCCACTTGGTGAATTTGTCGACTGCGACCAAGAGGTAGACGTATCCTCCTTGCGAGGACCTTGGGAGTTTGCCAACCATGTCGAGACCCCACTGTGCGAAGGGCCAGGCCAATGGAATAGGCCACAATTATGCGCCTGGTGCGTGTGGTTTGTCCGCGAATCGCTGACAAGCGTTGCACTTTTGGACTATGTCCTTGGCGTCGCGCATGGCCGTGGGCTAGTAAAATCCAGCTCGTAGAGCTTTGGCAACGAGGGCGCGACTGTCGGCGTGGTGTCCGCGGGTTCCTTCATGTATGTCGAGGAGGACTGCTTTTCCATCGGCCAGGGAGACGCATCGTTGTAACACGCCTGTGATACTACGTTTATACAGTTCGTAGTTGATAACGGCGAATGCCTTGGAGCGTCGTGCGATGTGCCTTGCATCTGTCGGGTCGTCCGGTAAGTGCTTGCTAAGGAGATATGTAATGTACGGCTGCATCAAGGATTGTTCTATCATCATGACGCTCATTGGCCCTTCGAGTCCGTTGCTGCGCTTGTTTTCTTCTCTGCGGCCTTTGGCTTGATGGAGCGTTCGCAGATGCGCTCGAGAAATACCCCAGGTGGTATGGGGGCGCAGGTAGAGCCTATGTTTGCGAGTGCGTCCGCCTCCTCGTTGCTTTCGCGACCTACATGTCGCAACTCGCAACCATCGAAGTCTCCCTTGAGTGTATCGTAGAGGTCGCGGTATGCGATCATGTTGTCATTGAGTGCGTCGCACTCGTGCATTGTTTGGTTGACGACCAGCTTGGAGTCGCCATATATGATGAGCCTCTTTGCGCCGCAGGCTTTTGCCATCCTCATCCCGTGCAACAGGGCCTCGTATTCAGCCTCGTTGTTTGAGGCTGTGAACGGCATTCGTAGGATGTATTTCAGCTTGTCTCCTTGAGGTGACGTCAGAATGACGCCTGCTCCTGCTCCGTCTTTCCGCTTGGATCCGTGGAAGTGCATGGTCCAAAGGTAGGACATATCTGGCTTGTCCGGGAGTTGGTTTTCCATCCAATGCACGAGAAAGTCAGGGAGAACTTGCGACTTGATTGCGTCGTGTTTTTCGTATGTGATGTCTCGTGGAGACAGTTCGATTCCCCAGAGCGCGACTCGTCCCGTGGCGTCGGGGTTATTGAGGATATGTCCCAATGGGGCGTCGCTGACTACCACGATTGGGTGTTCCTAGAAGTAATGGCGCAGTCGCCGGGCGGTCATGAAGACGCCGTACGCCAGCTTCTGGTAGTGCGGGTATCGCTCTTTTGTTGGCGTGAGGACCTCGCTGAGGTAGTATACCGGGCATTGTACGCCATGGACCTTGTTTTCCTCGGCCCGTTCGATAACGAGCACTGTACTAACTACTTGGTTAGTGGCAGAGATGTACAGCAGCAGTGGTTCCCTTTCTCGTGGAGTCGCCAGTACCGGCGAGGTGGATAACAGGCGCTTGAGATCTTCGAATGCTTCTTGCGCTTCCTTGGTCCGCTCGAATTTGTCAGCTTTGTGGAGGAGCTGATAGAAGGGCAGGGCCTTTTCCCCATTCGACTGATAAATCGGCTGAGGGCCGCGATTCATCCGGCTAGTTGCTGGACGCCTCTTATGTTCTTTGGCTTCTCCATGGCCAGTATGGCCTTTATCTTTTTCGGGTTTGCCTCAATCCCTCTCGCGGAGATGAGATACCCGAGCAGCTGCCCAGATGATACGCCGAAGGCGCATTTGTTCGGATTGAGCTTAATCCGGTAACGATCGAGGTTGGCGAATGTTTCGCGAAAGTCGTTGATTAGAGAGGCTTCCTCCTTGGTTTTGATTACTATGTCGTCGACATAGACTTGGATGTTGCGACCCAATTGCTCCTTGAGGCAAGCCTGCATGCACCGCTGGTAGGTGGCTCCCGCATTTTTTAGCCCGAAGGGCATTGTGTTGTAGCAGAACACACCGAAGGGCGTTGTAAACGCGGTCTTCTCTTGGTCTTCCTCCTTCATTCGAATTTGGTTATAGCCTGAGTAGGCATCGAGAAAGCAGAGGCGCTCGCATCCAGCGGTGAAGTCGATGATTTGATCGATCCGTGGTAGCGAGAAGTGATCCTTTGGGCAGTGCTTGTTTAAAGAAGTGAAGTCCACGCACATCCGTAGGATATCCGTGTCCTTTTTTGGCTCCAGCACCGTATTGGCGAGCCAAGTGCTTTCCTTGATCTCACGTATGAATTTGGCCTCGAGGAGTCTGTTGATCTCCATGCCAACTGCCTGCGCTCGTGGCTCAGATAGTCGCCTGATTGTTTGTTTGACTGGCCTTGCGTCGGGGTTGACGTTGAGTGCGTGCTCGGCGAATTCCCTGGGAACTCCTGGCATGTCCGCAGGACACCAGGCGAAAATTTCCCAGTGCTCACGGAGGAATTCGACGAGCGCGAGTTCCTATGCGGGACTCAAGTTGTTGGCGATGAGGGCCGTTTTGGCGAGATCTGTCGGATGGACCTGCACCTTCTTTGTGTGCACGGATGAGTCGAAGGAGAGATCAGGTGAGCTTGGCCTGCTCAGGGGAGACATACTATTGTCTGTCGTTTTCTTCAATCGCGCGAGCTCCTCCTGCATGCCAAAGGACTGGGAGATTCTATTGAATTCCCTGTCGCAACTGTCGGATCGCTCAAAGCTTCCGTTGATCGTGATGACGCCGTTGGGACCTGGCATTTTCATCTGCAGGTAGGCGTAGTGGGGTACCGCCATGAACCTAGCGAACGCGACACGTCCGAGGATGCGGTGGTATTGTGAGCGCCAGTCGACGACCTCAAAGTCAATGCGCTCGCGCCTAAAGTTCTTCGGCGTGCCAAATATGATGTCGAGGTTGATTTTGCCCAGGGGTATACGCCTTTCCCTGGGACGATGCCATGGAACGTTGTGTCCGATGCCTCCAAGCAAGTTAGAGGAATCCTCATTGCTCGCAGGGTACTCGTGAATATGAGGTTGATGCCGCTTCCACCGTCCATGAAGACGCGACTCATGTCGAAACCTCCAATTTGCGCCTCGAGTACGAGGGGGCAATGACCTGGGCGAGGTACTTGAGGCGGGTGGTTGCGTTTATTGAAGGTGATGCACGACTCACTGCCACTGAGGTACTCAGTGGTGGATGGTGGTGAGTGCGTGGCCAAGTTGACTTGGCGAGTGATAGCTTTCTGCACCCTATTGGAGGGGCGCCCCTTTTGGATCATCATGGTACCCATGGCCCGTGGGTATGGTTCTCCTCCGTGGTGCTGGTCTGGTGCAGCTCTGTTCGAGGGTGGCCCTGATGGTGGTGGCGGTGCGCCATGTGCCACGGCGCCTGGAGCGGCCCCGTAGCCTCTTTCGACTGTGTTGCGGTTCATCCGAACCAATCCCTCGTGTAGCTTGAGGAACTCGCGGTAGTCTTTGAGGAGGTGGCTGGACTTTCTCTTGCCGTCATGCTTGTCGATGTAGAAGTGTACCGTGCATGGTCCGGACAGTTTCTCCTCGATGGAGGTCGCGGTTGCCTCGTCGCGAGTGCAGCGTTGCCACACTTGCATGGTCTTCCTAGAGTCGCGGTATCCGCTGCTACGGTATCCGCTGTTGCGTTTGTCGTCGTGTCTCTCGGCGTAGCCGGCTGCGACCATATTAACGTCATCACGGTCGTCGTAGATGCGCATGCGGCGTTTGCCTCGGCGGTCGCGTCTGCGTTCGAGCTCTGCCTCCTCGTCAGAGTGAGCGCGGTTCTTCACTGAATCTTCTCCAAAAGCCCATCGATTCGCGATCTCCATTAGGTGGTCGATAGTCTAGGGCTTTGAGCGGCCCAGCTCCTCCCTGAGCTCTAAACGGCGAACGCCACCGTTGAATGCATCAATCACGCGGTCCTCTGATATGTTTTCCGCGGAATTCTTGATGATGGACCACCTTCGGATGTATGAGCGCAGTGATTCGCCAGATTTTTGCTGGCAGCATCTCAGTTCTTCGATTGATGTGGGACATTTGTACGTGCCCTTAAAGTTGCGCACGAAGCTATAGACCAGGTCATCCCAGCTGCGAATGGATCCGCGTGGGAGGCTATTGAGCCATGCTCGGGCGGCGCCCTGCAGCTGTAGCTGCAAACATTGCATGGCAGTACTTCGACTGCCTCCATGGAGTCTGACAGAGGAGATGTGGTCCTCTAGGCAGATTTTAGGGTCTTGTAAGCCGTCGAACTTCGGGTTTTCCGACGGAAGTTTAAACCCTTTAGGCATTCGCTTCTGCCTAATGGATCTGCTGAAGCATCTGGCGCCGCAGAGCTCCCCGTCTTCCTCCTCTGAGTCAGTCGACCGGGCACGTCGTTCTCTTGATTTGTCGATCTTACGTTGTGTGAGGTCGTTGCGCGCGTCGTAGTCGCGATCGTGTCGCTGCGAACGATGGTGTCGAGACAGGTCGTGACTATCATCGCTAGACGAGGGCGAGGAGTAGCGTTTTGCCCTTTTTGGGGTCTGGTACTGGCTGCTTGTCGAGGGAGGCCTCGATTAGCCCCATACCCGCGATCGTAGGTCGGTGCATGGCGGTTCGGGGATCTCCAGCCGGTGGCAGGTTGTTGAGGAGGTACATGGTGGCTGCCGTGACCGCGGCCTGCGGTGTTCTGGGGACCACGTTGCCTCTCGTGTCGACTGTCATAGAGCTGAAGTCGAGGACTTTCGCGGCGTCTATGCGCTCTTGTTCGGTGAGGTGACCCATTCGTGACTGCCTCTTCTTGGAGACGTACTCGTTTCCTCGTGAGGAGGATCCTCCGTAGGAGGAGAGCCCAGCACGACGAAGGCTCGATTCGTCCGCCGCCCTTTTACGCGCCTCCAGCTGCGCGATTGCTTCTTTTTGGCGCTTGAATTCCTCTTTCAGGAGCCAGTGGTAGCCCATTAGTAATTCCTGTGGCGATCCAAAGGGCAGAGGTGCACCTCGTAGGGCTTCGCGGAACGCTCCCACTCTTGCTCGTTGAGCCTGATTACGACGCGTTCGCCGGTTTGCTCATTGATTATGCTGGGACGTTCGACTGCTCCACCGTTGGCGCCGTTACCGCCGTTGCCACCGTTGCCATCGTTGGGTGGATCGGTGCCATTGCCGGCGTTGACGACGCCGCGATTGGCGGAGGTGTCGCCTGCGTTGATGACGGCGCACATGAAGTGATTGGGGAAACTGTTGCTTCCGCAACTTTTAGATTCGGAACCGCAGGTTCCATCTTCTGTGGCCAGATCGCTCAGATCGGAGTCGCGACTGCTGTCGCTGATCGTGTTCCCGACTGCCGCCGGAGTATTGAGCTCGCTGAGGGTGCCGATCGATGGAGGGAGCCATGATGCCGGGGCAATCGCCGGTGTTGTCGGTTGATCAGGCATGCGAAGCGTGCCCATCTGACGAACTTGGAAGCGGAATCTCCCAATCGCCAAGCTGATTCCGTCTCCCACGGACTCGAAAGCCGGGCGGGTGGCCGGTGTGTGGACGGTGAAGTCGAAGGCGCCGAAGAGTTGGCGAATCTCCGTTGTTGCGGAGTTGTAGATCGCGGTTGATGGGGCCAAAGAAGCCGCAACATCAACACTCCCAATTCCCACAGACGGCGCCAATTGACGAGGGTTTAACTCATCAATGCCCATTGTTATGGACTTGGGTTTTGGAGAAGGAGGGAGTGTTGGAGACATCTATCGGCTAGCAAACAAGCACACAGGGGACAAAGGATTTACCCAGGTTCAGGCCTCGTAGAGGTCCCTACTCCTGCTTGTCTGCTCGTGGAATTATCGAGGGAGTCGAAGGTTACAATGGTGCGCAGATGCAATCTGGCGAGAGTCGTGAAAACTAGGGTTGTGTCTGTCTTCCTCGCCGCCCCCTCCTAGCCTTTATATAGATAGGCTAGGTCTCAGGTAGCAGGTCGAGTCGGTTACAAGTTAGGGTTTTCCCCTTCAAACTTTCTATCTTTAGCTTCTTCTTGTCTCTCAAGCAATCGAGAGTCCACAGATCACTCGAATCCTTTCGTCTGGGCCTTGGCGACACCGTGGGCCTATATGTATTTATACCGTATATACCAAGCTCAGGTACCTGCAGGGTGTACCCATGTCAGTGGGACTATGCTTGCCTTTGCCTATTGATACCCAGATATAGATCTTTGGATATCTTGTACTAGACTTGATTACAGTTGGTCAAGTATTGTTCGTCGATCATCGATGGTGTTGATCTCGGTCTTCTATCTTGGAGTCGGTATCGTATTCTACCGGAAAGAAAGGGAAACAACAATCAACACATGGCATCGATGCAATGCTCCAGCAAGGATGATGATATGACATGTTATTTAGAGTTGAAATGTAACCCTAAGGCATGCTTGGCAATTTAAGCGGGTTCCGAGGGGTGCAAACCCTAATATAGGAGAGACTTCGGAATCACCTTCAAGGGTTCATTTATTTCTCTAATTAAACTTGCAATTAAAGTTGTTGAACAATGCATGATTATGAGTCTATTGTAAGATCTCATTTTTCTGAACATTTTGATATATTATTTTTATTTTTCTGACTTATGAATAAGTACTTATTGATTTTACAATATTAAACCTTTTTCTGAAATTATTAAACAACTAAAAACCTTTTATTGCGTTAGCATGACAGAGGTTGACGTCACCACAGGGTTGGGGTTGATTCTCACCGGGGCTAGGCCTAGCCTCTATGGCTGACTGGTGGGGCCAGTGGCCACCTCAGCGGACACGCTGGCGAAGGTTGCCAGCGTCCACATCAGGCACACTTGGCGCCACATCAGTGACACGCGAGCGCCAACTTGGCTCCATGTGGGTTCGCCGGAGAAGGCGTCGGCCCGCGGTGGTTGGCGACGCTAGAGGGCATGCGGGCTAGCGCGGATGCGCGTGTTGGGTAGAGGAGGTCAAGGCGGACTAACTAGAGGTGGTGCCGCCTCTTATTGGTCGCCGGAGCGGCACCCACGACGGCGGGCGGCGGCAGTCCCTGCAGTTGCTCGACACGACAGCGACACGGGACAAGAGGAAGGCAGAGGAAGGGTGCTCAGGAGGCCAATGATAGGCTCAACAAGGCCAGGCGGGGTCAGGATCGACGGCGAGCAGCGGTTGCCGGAGTCGGGGACGAGGGTCCAATTGTGGCTCCTAGGAGCTCCTCCGCTTGCGCTGACTAGGGCAAACAAACAAGAAGACCATGTCGGTTCCAACCGTGGCGTCGGCTAGGCCTAGAGATGCCGGAGACGGTGGCGCCGGCGAGCTCCTGTGAGCTAGGGTTTTGTCTCAGGCGGAGTAGAGAGAGGGAGGAAGGAAGAGGTGTGCTAGGCCTTCTCCACGGCGGCATCGAGGTACTTGTAGGCGTCGGACGCGTCGGTGGCGCGCATCTTGGCACAGTGCGATGGCAGACGGCAAGCATGGCACCAGTGAGCTACTTCGGCGTTGCCGTCAAAGACGACGAAGCGGGGAGAGGCCGAACCGGTACGAGGCCGAGAACGGGCTGCAGATGGGCCAAGGTGGGCCGCGGAAAAGCTTGAGGAGAGGGAGAAGTTAGATGGGCTGCGGCCCAGACTGCTCTCTGGCTGCATTTTTTCTGTAAAACATTTTCCAAATCTGTTTTCTTATTTCTATTTCTATTTGAATTTCTTCTCTGTTTTTGAATCATTTCAAAAATACCAGAATATTTGTAAAACTATTGAAAATATTGTGGGGCCCTATTAGTCCATTTGGGCTCCACACTTTTTGAACTTTTCCAAATATTCCAAACCTTTTGAATTCATTTTAGGGAGAGGGAAAAAATAGCTAGGGTTTAGGGTTTCGCATTATTTCTTTGCATGCAATTTAAAAGATGATGCTCATGAATACTCAAACAAAGCCCTAATTAAGATTAGCTAAAATTGGGGCCTTACAGCTCTATCCCCCTTACGAGAATCTCGACCCGAGATTCCTAAGGTAGGAAGAGAGACAGAGGGAGAAAGAAACAAGGTCACTCTAAAGATAAGAGGGAAACACACTAAACAACATACCGAGTATCTCATGATGGAGTGTTCAGAACAACTCTGAGATGACGAACATGAAACACGCCAAGGTAACGGAGGAAACAAAAGGAGATAGGTTTCAAGTTGATAGATAGTTGGTCTTCATAAGGATTGAGACCATGGAGATTTAGAAGAGTTTAGGCTTCTGAAAAGGAAAGCTTCCAACAGAAAGAACATGACCACAGACTTCGAGAGATGAACCTCTACTAGACGGCTTAAGTAGGGCTTCCAGGGATACAAAGATACGGATAACCAAGCTATTGAACTACTTTTGATACATAAGGATCACTCTTCATTCAACATAAGGTTTAAGACAGAAGGTTGTTTGTGGCGAGGACTCGTAGGAGTCACAAGGAACATGTAACAAGAGGAACTGTTGATTAACAACATACTCGCTCTTCGAACATGTTAGAGGAACCAAGTGGAACTCTTTATTCATCCAGGTCTATCAAATCTTTGCCAAAGATCATGATATCACTTTACACCACCAGATGAATGGTAAGAAGATTCATGATGACACGAGGAAAAAGAAACTTCATTCTCAGACTTCAGTTACTTGGCACAACAAGATGCTTGCCAACATAAAGGGTCAGGAGGATCGACCAAGAGACATTTAGCAATGCTACTTTAAATGTTCTCCTTGATGTTCGAGAAAACGAACATCAAGTAAGGGTCGGACTTCATAGACAAAGGAAACCATGAGCACAACTTCTATAATAAATCACAGAGGAAGCCTCATGAAGAGTGGTTGTTATTTGCTGATTCAAGAATTTGCCAATAGGCCTTCTGACTAGTTGTGTCAACCATTACAACAATCTTGCCGGATGTTCAAAGAAACCTAGGTAAATTCCTTGAGAAACACCAACCATCATGTCTGCTTGAGATTTAGATTTGGTTAGGTATAAAGATACTTCAGACTCAGCATGTCCGAATAGAAAGTTTGCAAAATTTACCATGAGGGTAAAGTTACTGGATTCTCAAGACATGGACTTCAGTGTCAAGCTCCAATAGACTGAGCTAGATTGCTAGACCCATGTAATAACAACTTGTCAGAGGACAGCTGCACATACATCAAGTACTTGCAATGAAATACAACTGTGTCCTTAAGATATAGAGTTAACTCTACTCGAATCCATGGCGACATCTTTCTACAGTTGCGTGTGAATCAGAGAAGATTACTTCTAACATCCAAATCACATTCTTCGAGATGACCCAAAGAAGGTTCTCAAAAGTTTCCAACATTACTGCCAAATGTTTCATATGATTCTGTTCTAGTATGGAGAAGATAAGGATATTGTCGATGGGCTCAACAACAAACTTATCGAGATACTCCAAGATGATGAACTCATGTGTTACTTGAACAAGGCAGGGTATTGGTCAGACCAAAGAACATGAAGATGTACTCAAGTGAAACATCACAAGGAACAACATCATCAAGATAGTCCTTGGAACTGAGTTTGATTTGACAATAACCCAAATCAAATCAAAGGTGGAGACGATAACATTTCCAGAAGGAAACACTATCTTTCTTCAACACAAACAACACTAAACATCCCTTTAAGATGAACTAAGTCGGATGGAACTTTTGTCTTACAACTCTCCAAGTTGTTGTTTAAGCTCAACCAACTAATTCAGGGGTATCCAGCACGGATCCTTGGTGAAAGGAGCAGTTCAGAGATCTTGCTTGCTCGAGAACTTGACAACACGGTCATGTGGCGACATGGCGATACTTCTAGAAGACATATAGAATATCACGATCCACCGATATGTCACTTAGTTCGAGAGGAAACTTGCTTGGTAAGGCAAGGAGACATAGTCTTAGAGTTTCGGTATGAGCCTAACTCTTTGACCGAAGAGAGTGTACCAGAATAACGGACTTAGTAGCACAATCATCCTTTGCTTATTGACAGGGTTAACCAATCACGCTAAGAATGACACGAATGTCCTTGCAGTTCAAAGCAATAAAAGTTGCTAGGAATCTCAGATGACCACATTATTACGCACACGCATCATTTTCGAACGAAGCTTGAAGGAAGGGTGGTAAAAATGTGTAAGAGCATCACTTCATTAAGAAGGTCATGAAACTCGGCATGACCTCTTAGTATATAATAGTGTGATACTCTAAGGTAGAACAGATAGAAGCTAATAATGCCTCTTAATCTGCAGATTACAACACTTTGACCTGGTCCTAGATATGATGAGGTACTGGAGTTTGTTTCTCCTGACATTCCAAAATGGTTTGTCATGATGAACCACAAGAGTTTCTTGCATCAGAAGACACTGATGCACATTTACTACTTGGCTACCCACTGGTAGACAAAGGTCGGAAACAACAAGGGGAAAAGAACATGCTCAGGAGGGAATCCCGAGATGTGGATGCATAGATTATCAATCTTCCAAAGACCGATGTAGGAAAGGGAGGGTGTGGCAGAGTCACGAGTATAGATGCGAGACTCACGAGGAGTACTATTGTCGTGCTCTATTTGGTTCCATTAAAGAACATCTGCCATAACTAGTGGTAGGGGAAGTCCTTAATCGTAACGACTCAATCGCAACAATAACCACAAGCTTGAAGGATAGAATTGTAGTACCAACCATCCTGAGGTAATGTTTGAACATTAACGACAGGGGTCAATGGAATGGATCTTGGGTTAAATATCAGCTTCATGTACAAGATTCATAACACAGAATCCAGCATAATCCGGGATCTCCGGTTCAAGTCCAAGGGTTAAAACCCGAGAAAGAAGTAATTACTACTTGGATGACACAACGTACACTGCAAGACGGTAATCATGAGGTAGCTTCCAAGAGAAGAAAGAACTTCTGAAGTACCCCAACAAATAAAAAGGAGGCACACGAGGCAAAAGAATACCTCGAAGCCTAGAACAGAAAACTATGTATCCTGCAATATAATATTGTGGGACCATAAGGTAGAGAGATCACGATAGAAAGGAATCTCTCGGCTAAAGAAGAGCAAAGGAAACAAGGAACACACAACACACACAACTCTAGAGAACTCACACTAGGTCAACTGTTTGAGAAACGACCTGCCAAGAAGGCACCTAAGTTTTGAAAGAATAGGAAAGATATCAAAACTTTTCAAAGTCAACACATGATAAGATGACCCAGAGTTAGAGCGATACCAGATGGGGAGAAAAAGAAGCATACTAGAGTTTTCGCAAATACTTTTCATCCTTGAAATAGTTTTCATAAACACTAGACTCAACATCGACCAATAGCAAGGTTTTCCTATGGTCGGTACTGCTCTGATACCAAGATCTGCAACACCCCTGGGATCAGGGTTAAACAAACCCAGACCTTAGTCTGACATAAGCTTAACCTAGAGCTCAAGGATATCCAGTGAGAAATCGGTAACACAACAGTAACCCTGCGACACAAAAATTATTACAACAAGCTCATAACTAAGCGAAGAACCAAAATATTACTAGCAGAGGTCACTTACCACAAACATCAAACAACGGAAGGCAAATTATGCTATTAAGTATCGCAAACTTAACAAATGGACTAAGAGGCATGAAGCATAATGATGACGTCCCAGCCCATAGATTCCAGGCTGCTGGCCGGGACCCCCAAGCTACTCGTTGGTGTTGATGACGTACCAAACTTGTCTTCAGGGGAACACTTACTCTGCTACAAAAGTATCAACAGAGCAAGGGTGAGTATAGGGTGTACTCCGCAAGACTTATGGCTGGTGGGGTTATTTTGCATAAAGCCATCTTTGTTTTGTAAAACAACAGAGAGGAGAAGCTCGTCTAATCAGAATATTTTAAAAGGGATAAGAGAGCAACATCTCCGAAGAATTGATCATCATCTTGATATCCACCAAAGTAATCCTCATCTCACAACTAGGATCACCCCCTCGTACCCATGAGGAAGCATCCTTAAGCACACGTTGATCTATCACGTTTTACGATTAGGTTATAGTTCTCTATGATCTTAGAATTCGGTCACCAAGCGTTCATAACCGTGAACAGGGCTTTTCAAAAAGATTTAACCCTACAGGGGTGTGCAACTTTACCCACACGTAATAATCGACTCTTAATGCCACTAGATAAGCCCTCTTCCTTGGAAGGCCAGCAGAGGGTGGTTGGCCACGACCTTTACCTTGCTTTCGCCGAGACCATGAGTCACGCCCTAAGGATGGTTCCGCCGTAACGGGTCAAATCCTGAAGTTGGTCCCTAGAGATGTGGGCGAGGTTGGTTTACCAGGGGCGCCATATACCCCAAGAAACCCCGGCCACGCTTACCTACCTGTATGAATGCACCTCCTTCACCTCCTCTTTTGAAAACATTTTCAATGCGTATGTCGAATGGAACGTCTGAACTATGTGACTCATGGAATCTACTAGGCAAGTTAATCGGTGGAGGGGTTCTGAAGCCCCGTGTGGCTGTATGCTCATCTTGGTCCAAAGGCAAGAACTCAGTTCCTAGTAGTGGCGAGCATGGGACTACAAAAACCACATCCCACCATGGCCTCCCACACAAGCCTTAGCATTTTTAACCTTTACCACTGATCTTACCTTATCAGTATACATCGTTCTCCTGGCATACTAGATTCCCTACAATTGGTACATCTTCTGGATGAACCAGCACTGACAGCTAAGCATGGCTAAGCAAGACACAGATAGTAGGTCTAGCAGTGCACACAAGCCAAACCTAGTTATGCTAGGAGCAGTGGATCAGGTAATATAAGCTCAAGGGAGTAATGCAATAGATAGGATACTCTATCTATCGATAAAAGACCACAGTAGAATCGTATGCATCATGGCAAGAATTGAAATACTTTCGAAACCATAGGATTGTATAATGGTGGGGCTATGCTTTCCTTTGCTTGTTGATACCCAGATATAGATCTTCGGATATCTTGTACTAGATTTGATTACATTTGGTCAAGTATTGTTCGTCGATCTTCGATTTTGTTGATCTCGGTCTTCGATCTCGGAGTCGGTATCGTATTCTACCGCAAAGAACCAAACACTGGAAAGAAAGGGAAACAACAATCAACACATGGCATCGATGCAATGCTCAAGCAAGGATGATGATATGACAAGTTATTTAGAGTTGAAATGTAACCCTAAGGCATGCTTGGCAATTTAAGCGGGTTCCGAGGGGTGCAAACCCTAATACAGGAGAGACTTCGGAATCACCTTCAAGGGTTCATTTAGTTCTCTAATTAAACTTGCAATTAAAGTTGTTTAATAATGCATGATTATGAGTCTATTGTAAAGATCTCATTTTTCTGAACATTTTGATATATTATTTGTATTTTTCTGAATTATGAATAAGTACTTATTGATTTTACAATATTAAACCTTTTTCTGAAATTATTAAAAAACTAAAAACCTTTTATTGCGTCAACGTGACAGGGGCTGACGTCACCACTGGGTTGGGGTTCATTCTCACTAGGGCTGGGTCTAGCCTCTGTGGTTGACCGGTGGGTCCAGTGGCCACCTCAGCGGACACGCTGGCGAAGGTTGCCAGCGTCCACATCAGGCACACCTAGCGCCACATCGGCGACACGTGATGCCCACCTAGGCTCCATGTGGGTTCGCCGGAGAAGGCATCGGCCGGCGGTGGTTGGCGGCGCTAGGGGGCATGCGGGCTAGTGCGGATGCGCGTGTTGGGTAGAGGAGGTCAAGGCGGACTAACTAGAGGTGGCACCGCCTCTTATTGGTCGCCAGAGCGGCACCCACGGCGACGGGCGGCGGCAGTCCCTGCAGTTGCTCGACGCGATGGTGACACAGGACAAGAGGAAGGGATAGGAAGGGTGCTTTAGCACCGAGAGCTCACCAGGAGGCCTATGATAGGCTCGGCGAGGCCAGGCAGGGTCAGGATCGACGGCAAGCAGCGGTTGCCGGAGTCGGGGACAAGGGTCCGATTGTGGCGCCTAGGAGCTCCTCCGCTTGCGTTGACTGGGGCAAACGAACAAGAAGACCATGGCAGTTCCAACCGTGGCGTCATCTAGGCCTAGAGATGCCGGAGACGATGGCGTCGGCGAGCTCCTGTGAGCTATGGTTTCGGCCGAGGCGGAGTAGAGCAAGGGAGGAAGGAAGAAGCGTTCTAGGGCTTCTCCATGGCGGTGTCGAGGTACTTTTAGGCATCGGACGCGTCAGTGGCGCGCATCTTGGCACGGTGCGATGGCAAACGGCGAGCGCGGAGCCAGCGAGCTGCTTCGGTGTCGCCATCAAAGACGACGAAGCGGGGAGAGGCCGAACCGGTACGAGGCCGGGAACAGGCTGCAGATGGCCCAAGGTGGGCCACGGAAAAGCTTGAGGAGAGGGAGAAGTTAGATGGGCTGCGGCCCAGACTGCTCTCTGGCTGCATTTTTTCTACAAAAACATTTTCCAAATCTGTTTTCTTATTTCTATTTGTATTTGAATTTCTTCTCTGTTTTTGAATCATTTCAAAAATACCAGAATATTTGTAAAACTATGGAAAATATTGTGGGGCCCTATTAGTCCATTTGGGCTCCACACTTTTTGAACTTTTCCAAATATTCCAAACCTTTTGAATTCATTTTAGGGAGAGGGAAAAAATAGCTAGGGACTAGGGTTTCACATTATTTATTTGCATTCAATTTAAAAGATGATGCTCAAACAAAGCCCTAATTAAGACTAGCTAAAACTGGGGCGTTACAGGTAATGGACCGGTGACTTCAGGCTCATCATCATTGTTAGTCCACTTGCAATGTGCATTGACCCACTAATCCTTGGGCGCGGTGACCGAGCTAGACTTAGGAGATACCTCAATATCAAGCTTTCTCATGATTGTCTTCTCCCTCTTGACACTATGCCTCTAAGAAACAGAAGCTTGATACTCATGGTCTTGAAGAAAACAGAAGATCTTCTTGACTTTCTTCAACGGTTTCTTGGCCCAAGATGGCTGCCTCTCAAGTTGGGGTGGAGGAGAAGCCTTAGCACGATCCCCATCACTAGATCGAGCATGGCATGAAGCCTCAACATTGGCCCTGGCAGCCCTCAAAGCAGCAGCTTCTCTCTCAGCTTGAGTCCTTTGTTTCTCATACTTCATCGCACGGAGAGTCTTATCCTCATGGACAGTACAACCATCTTCTAGAAAGCGCTCGTGGGTGACCTCCAACCACTTGGCATTAATAAGAGTCTAAATGTAAGGAGCATAGGGACACAACCTCTTCTCAATCAGTGCAAGCCAAATATCTAGGAACAGATAATCCATAACATCAAGATGCTCCTCAGAATTCCTGTGGCGATAAGTCTGGTACATAAGATCAATCTGGAAGGCATGGAGCTAATCAAAATTACCTGCCTTGGGAGCAATGGTGTTCTGGTACACTCTGCACATGATATCATAGGTGGGAAGGAGATGAGCCACCTGACCATTCACGCCCCAGCCTTCAATGTACAAGGGCTCCAACACTTCAGGAGCGGAGGCCTTGGACCTATGAATGTGCCACACATTAGCGCGCTTGCACTGCTGAATGGGATAACCAAGAAGATCAGCAAACTCATACCACTTTGGCAGTGAACATCTTATCATGAGTCATCCACTTCAAAGTTCTATCATGAGGATCAGTATAAATGTAGAGAGTGGTGTAGAACTAAGAAATGGCCCTCTCATCAAAATTTTATCGATGCTCCATGATCTTGATCAGCCCAAACTTCCTGCATAGCTAGAGGGCTTCACCAAAATAAGCAGGCTTGCTCTCCATGTGAGTCACATTGATGTGCTTCTGAGGGGCAACAATATTCTTCTTCTTGGCGGCATATACTTCAAGATAGATTTCTTGTTGACGCTTTGTATGGAAGAAGGGGTCACAAGGCAGCTGGTCACGGGGAGCAACATAGGGATCCTGCTTGCAAAACTGCTCATAGGCAAGTTGAGGCCACGAAGAGATCTTATTTCTCGAGTCAGGCCCAGTGGTGGTTCTCTTCTGGGAGGCTATAGCAGGCCTCTTTCCTTCAGTCGTAGCAACACTGCGCTTAGTAGCAGCTCTCTGACGGGCAGTCTGGCCAGCTGGATACATAACCTCTAGATCATCCTCATCAATCTCCAGTGGACCACTCGAGAAAGCATGGTCCCGCTTAGAGCCACCACAAGAACCACCTTGCCCTGAGAAGAAAGCATAAGGTAGGGAGGGAAAGGGTGGGTAAGTGCACAAGTTCGAATGGAAAAATGGAGAGAGATTGAGAAATTACAGAGTTGGAGTCCAAACTGTGTGCAACGGAAGTTCCAGCGAGCCGCTGGAACTACCGGTGGTGCGGAGCCCACCAGAACTACCGGTCGTGCCCCACCAGTAGTACCGGTGCGAGCATGAATGGGGCGGTTCATCGGATATGGGAGCACAACGGCATGGATTCCATCAATGTATTGGGTCAATCTACTCTAGCAAAGGTTCCTAGGCCTACCAAGATCTCCCTAGATAGTTCTAGCCAAAGTAGCCCTAGACATGGCATGCCCTAACTCAAGCAATGGAATGGCAAGAACTCCATGAATGGAATGAGTGAGGGGGGAAATACCGGAGTCCATGGCGGGAGATTGAGGTGGGGAAGGATCCCACGGAGCAGATCTAGGAGAGATGGCCAGAATCGGAGGGGGCGGTGGTGCCTCCACGGGAGTTCCTTGACCGGCGGTGGCTACCTGTAAAAATTGTGTCGGGCAAGAAAATGGGGAGTGGTCCCCGTTTTCTTCCTGGGCCCGATTTTCATAGCCACTCGAGATCTCCAGTGGACCACTCGAGAAAACACATGCCCACTTAGAGCCACCATAGGAACCACCTTGTCGTGAGAAGAAAGCATAAGGTAGGTAGGGAAAGGGTGGGTAAGTGCACAAGTTCGAATGGACAAATGGAGAGAGATTGAGAAAATATAGAGATGGAGTCCAAACTGTGTGTAGCGGAAGTTCCGGTGAGCTATCGGAACTACCGGTGTGGCGGAGCCCACCGGAAGTACCGGTCGTGCCTCACCAGTAGTACTGGTGCGAGCATGAATGGGGCGGTTCATCGGATCTGGGATCACAACGGCATGGATTACATCAATGTATTGGGTCAATCTACTCTAGCAAAGGTTCCTAGGCCTACCAAGATCTCCCTAGATAGTTCTAGCCAAAGTATCCCTAGACATGGCATGCCCTAACTCAAGCAATGGAATGGAAAGATCTCCATGAACGGAGGGAGTGAGAATACCGGAGTCCATGGCGGGAGATCAAGGTGGGGAAGGATCCCATGGAGCAGATCTAGGAGAGATGGCCGGAATATGACGGGCCGGCAGCGCCTCCGTGGGAGTTCCTTGACCGCCGGTGGCTCCTTGTAAAAATTGGGTCAGGGAAGAAAATGGGGAGTGATCCCCGTTTTCTTCCTAGGCCCGATTTTTATAGGTCGACGAACCCGACCGGTAGTACCTGCCAGGGGCTGGAACTATCGGTGATGCAGAAATTCCAGGCTCGGGTAGTAGTACCGTCCCGGGGAGAACTTCCAGATAAAAACTCCCACGAGCGGTACTACCGGCTCTAGCTAGAATTTCCGGTGCTACCAGACAACGTATCCTAGATATCAGATTTTGGCAAGGAAAGAACTTGTGAAAGAGATAGAGGGGTTTCGGGGAGGAACAAGGCTTGGGATAGACAACACAAACTGTGAAGAACCAAATAAGTACTCAAAAAACAGCAAACATACAAAAACAAAGAGAAACCAAGAATGAACACTAAGAAAACACACAAGAGGTCGGTAGCCGAGGCCACCATATATGAGTAAATTTGGCTTGACACCGTGAAGATATATCTTGGGTTTATTACCAAAACTCATCATTTAAGCTCATTGTGTCTCCTTGAGAGACTATAGAGAATGAATACATTAATGTGTGCATAATAAGGAGAGTGTTGATTCATGAGTGGAACTATACTCCCCCTAAATCCATGCATACATCTAAACAAGATATTCTTTGAGACATGGATAGGTGTGCAAGTCACTCAAGCCACATTGCTCGAATATATGATATTTAGCTCATGCCTTAACTCCCGAAACCTTGCTTTATCAAGAGGCTTCGAGAAAAGATCCACTAGATTGGCTTTGGTAGGAACATACTCCAATGAAATGTCTCCTCTTGCAACATGATCCCAAATGAAATGATGACGAATCTCAATGTGCTTGGTTCGGTTGTGTTGCACCGGGTTGTGAGAAATGGAAATGGCACTATCACTGTCACAAAGAAGGGGCACCTTGTTGAAAGATAGACCAAGATCCTTCAAAGTTTGCTTCATCCATAGCAATTGAGCACAACAACTAGCGGCGGATATGTACTCGGCTGTGGCGGTGGACATAGACACACAGTTTTGTTTCTTGGAGGACCAACACACCAAGGACCTTCCGACAAATTGACATGCTCCGGAGGTTGACTTCCTTCCCACTTTGTCTCCCGCCCAATTTGAATCTGTGTATCCAATAAGGTCAAAGCTAGATCCCTTGGGGTACCACAACCCAAAGTTTGGGGTATGAACCAAATATCGAAAGATTCTCTTGACTGCCACCATGTGGATTTCTTTTGGTGCGGCTTGGAATCTTGCACACATACCCACACTCAACATAATATCCAATCAAGATGCACAAAGATAAAGCAAAGAACCAATCATAGAGCGATAAAGTTTTTGATCCACATCCTTACCCTTGGGATCGAGATCAATATTAACCTTTGTGGGCATGCTAATTTTGGCTCCATTTACTTGATCAAGGTTGAACTTTTTGAGCATGTCTTGAAATATTTGGCTTGGTTGATGCAGGTTACCTTCCTCAATTGCTTGACAACAAAACCAAGAAATAATTCCAACTCCCCCATCATAGACATCTCAAAGTGGTCGGTCATAAGCTTGGCAAAATCCTCATTAAAAGCTTTGTTAGTAGGCCCAAAAATAATGTCATCAACATAAATTTGGCAAATGAACAAGTTTCCTCCAACTCTCTTAGTAAAAAGAGTGGGGTTGATTAGCCCAACTTCAAAACCACGGTCTAACAAGAGCTCTCTAAGGCACTCATACCACGTGTGTGGGGCTTGTTTAAGGCCATGGAGAGCCTTATCAAGTTTGTAGACATGGTCCAGGAAGAGGGGATCCTCAAAACCCGGAGGTTGCTTGACATAAATCAACTCATTCAAGGGACCATTAAGGAAAGTACTATTACCATCCATTTGTTGCAATTTAAAATTATGATGAGTAGCATAATAAAGAAGCATGTGAATGGATTCAAGACGAGCAACGGGAGCATAAATTTCACAATAGTCAATTCCCTCAACTTGGGAGTATCCTTGGGCAACCAACCTTGCTTTGTTGCAGACGACTATCCCATTGGCATCTCGCTTGTTCTTGAAGATCCACTTGGTCCCGATGACATTTTGACAATCTCTTGGACGCTTCACTAATGTCCACACCTTGTTCCTTTTGAAGTTGTGAAGTTCTTCATTCATAGCATCAAGACAATCACCATCTTCAAGTGCTTCGAAGACCTTTTGGGGTTCAATATGAGAGATAAAAGCATGGTGAGAGCTAAAAGAGGTTAGTTGCCTCCTAGTAGTAGAACCCCTATTGAAATCTCCATAAACATTATCAAGGATATGGCCATCTTTGATGAGCTTGGCGAGACGATATGCTTGACGGCGGGCTTGGGTCTCAAGACAAGATTCTTGAGCAACCACTTGGTCATCACCATGATTTGAGTCCCCGCCTTGACTATGTGCATGAACTTGATCACTATCTTCATAAATATCACTCGTTGGAGAATCATCATCCAAGGGTGGAGAGACACTAGCTTGGCCTTGGTCATTGTTAGCTTGACCTTGATCTTCTATAGCTTGACCTTGATCAACATTGTCTTGTGGAGTTCCACAATCTTGCAAAGGTAGATCTTAAGGAGCTTGATGTTGACGGGAGCTTGGATAGTCATGGTCATGAGGAGCTTGGGAAGAGCTTGCAGAATCTTGAGGTGCAACAATTTGTCCTTGCGAAACAAGATGATCTTGTGAGAGTGAGTTCTCAACTTGGGTAGAGCTTGGTCCTTCTCCTTCGGCCACAAGGGGATCCTCAATGGGGTGGAAGAATCCCACACCCATTCTTCTTATGGCTTGGGGAGGAATTTCATCACTTGGATCACGAACATCATCTTGCCTCACAAGAGACTCATGATCTTCATCCAAATCAACATTGCTAGATTCTTCAACTCTTCCATTGGATTTATTGTAGACTCTATAGACATGCGATTGATTGGAGTAACCAACGAAGATACCTTCTTGTGCTTTAGGATCAAACTTTGACAACCGAACACCTTTCTTGAGAATGAAACATATACAACCAAAGATGCGGAAGTATTTGACATTGGGCTTGCTTCCGATGAGGATTTCATATGGAGTCATGTTCTTCTTCTTGCGTAGGTAAAGGCGGTTGGTAGCATGGAAAACGGTGGAAATGGCTTCGTCCCAAAAGTCATAGGGTGACTTGAATTCCGCCAACATTGTCCAGGCCGCATCCATCAAAGTACGGTTCTTCCTTTCAGCAACACCATTTTGTTGAGGGGTGTAAGGAGTTGAATATTGATGCTTGATCCCCTCATCACTAAGAAACTCATCCAAAGTGTAGTTCTTGAACATGGTCCCATTGTCACTCCTAATGGTGAGGATTGTAGCATTGTGTTTCCGTTGAACTTGATTGGCAAAGTCGATTATAGTTTCTGGAGTCTCGCTCTTGAACTTGAAGAAGTAGACCCATGTGTATCTAGAAAAGTCATGCACAATCACCAAATAATACTTCTTCCCTCCAAGGCTATCATGAGAAGGAGGCCCAAAAAGATCCATGTGAAGGAGTTCCAAGCACCGCTCGGTGGTAATTTAATTGAGGATCTTATGAGGCTTCTCATGCATCTTCCCTCCAATACAAGCTCTGCACTTGCAAAGGAAATGTCTTTTACTCCAAGGATGTGGCCCCCTGTGTAGAGACTTTGCAAAGACTTCATGTCTACATGGGCCAAGCGATGATGCCACAACCAGCCCATGTCGGCTTTCGCATAGAGACATATAGCATGTGTAGAGGGCTTTCTAGAGAAATCCACCACATACAAGTCATGCTCTACGTATCCAACGAAAGCCACCATAAGAGTCTTTCTCCACATGAGGACCACGGAATGATCATTAAAGAAAGACGAAAGACGCATAATGGCTAAGGCACAAACGGAAAGGATATTATACCCAAGGGTTTTGATAAGCATGACATTAACCAAGGAAACATCTGGGGTTACTACCACCTTACCAAAACCCAATACCTGAGAGCTTGTTTTATCACCGTAGGAGACCATAATATTGGCAAAATTAGGCCTAATCTCCAACATGATAGACTTGCTTCTAATCATATGGCTTGTAGCTCCACTATCAAGCGCCCATTTAGCTCCACCAGAAGCAAAGTCCTACAAGAAAATCAAGCTTTGGTTTTAGGTACCCATTTTGCAATGGGTCCCCTTTTGTTAGTCACAAGGGTCTTTGGTACCCCAATAGTCCAATGATAATCATGAGTATAAGAAGTGCCAATGCATTTTTCATAAACATGTCCATCAAAAGATTTGCAAAGACTGTAGGAGGGGTTGTTCTTCACGACAAAGCTATCACTTTGCACAAAGGTGGAACCATAAGCAGGTCCTTGAGCAAAATTCTTGCCCTTCTTCTTTTTCTTGTTCTAGTTCTTCTTCATGGGCTTAGGAGCATACCCAATACCCTTCTTGTCAACTTGCCCTCTTGCAGGTTGTTCTTTCAACTCCTTGTTTTCCTCAACAAGTTTCACATGCTTGCAACAAGGATTAGTAGAACAAGACACATCTATAATAGGCATAGCGGAAGACTTTGATTGTTCATTGTTCAACAGAGTTTGAAGTCACCCATGAGCTTCAAAAAGACTTGAGAATTTACTCTCCAAGGGATGGTGTTCCTATTTGAGTTTCTCAAAGTCCTTTAGACATTCATGACCAATACCAAACTCAACATTTTCATTTTTAGGGACATTAATTGAAGAAAGAGCATGATCACGGTCTTTAACAAGTTGAGACATGGAGGAATTATGGTCATCTACAAGCTTAGCAACACTCTCCTCAAGAGTTATTCACATATTATTTTCATCTTCAAGAGATTGTGAGAGAGAGGAAATTTCATCGATGGCCTCTCTTTCATTTTTGCCTAGCATATCAATTAGTTCTTCCTTTTCATCTAGCATTTCCCTAGCATGGTTAAGTTGGTTTATAAGAGTTTCAAAGCACATTCAAGTATCATCATCTAGGTGCTCCATGAATTCACACATGATTACCATCTCTTTCTTTACCTCTAGACCATCTAGATCATGCAAAGGAAGTTCATTTGAGGGAGACTTGGAAGCGGGTGTTACCTCGGTGGCCTTGGCCATGAGACACTTTTGGTTGGGGTGGATGATGTTCTCATTAGGCGAGTTGAAGAGAGACACTCGTGGGGTAGAAGAAGTGGCAATAGCGGAAACTCCCATGATCTCTCCACCTTGACCTTCACTATCATTAGCATCATCCACGCCCGAGAAGTACTCTTCATGGACCATGATAACTGTGAGATTCAACACATTTTTGATGGCTTTTATTGATGGTTTTCTCCCGGATTTGATTGTTTTCTAGCTTTACCTAACGCTAATACTTCGGTAGCAAAGAAAACATGGTTTTTAATGTGTGTTTTAGGTTCTGAATGTCAACAGAAGGTTTTTACTAGAGAAACACAATATTATAGAGAAAACAAGCAAGTCTCTCTTTCGAAGCACTCGAGGGGGTCATACAGAGGCTTTAACGAGCAACTATACGGCGGGAATATTTTTCCGGCCGTATAGTTCCCGCCGTATAGCTACCGCCTCCTCTGTCTTGTCAAAAGGGACAACTTCCGTGAAGGGACCATACGCAAAAACACAACAGAGCAGCCGCCATACCATCTAGAAGGGAGAAAGAGGAGATCCAGAGAACAAGGGGAAGACGTTCTTCATCTCGCTCCATGATCTTCGACCTCCTAGCCAGTACACCCCCATAGCCACTACTTGTACTTGAGAGAGAGAGAGAGAGATCTTCACCTTGCAATACTAGGGTTTGAGATTGTTTCTTCCAATCTTGAATTGTGTTGGATATTTTTCTATTCTTATTGTGGATCTCCATGGTAATATAAAGACGAATTCCCTTTATTTAATTATATCTATGATCCATTCTTCTCTCATGTGTGAGTAAGTTCCTTAGGCGTGGGAGATATAGGGGATTGGTGAGATGTGATGTGCCTTCATATATTTTCTATTAGTTTGTGATTGATTCTAATTACTATATTATGTGTGCTTGACTATCTGTGGGATGCCTAATGCTTGTTGTCCAATTAAGGGCCCAGACAACATGATGCTTTGTTCTACATAGATAAGATCTTGTTCGCTAGCAGACCGGCGACCCCCGGGTGACACAGGGATATCAATGGAAAACTAGTAGACTCGAGGATAACGAGGAACCACTGTGTTTATTGCATTAGTCCGATCCAAGGAGCTTAATCGCTAAGCGACCTGAAGGGTCTTAATCGTCTAGTGTATGACCATGGTTTTGGTAACAGGCTAGTAGGATTATTGAAGTTGGGATGAAATCTACCAAGAGGAGTTTCGGCTAATTATGGGTTGCTCGCCTACACATATACTTATAAGATTATAATTGTTACATTTATCATTCATCCACCTGGCACAGTCACTATCACCATGAACTGAATCTCCCCGCGCCTTCTTTTGCCATCTGCAGAAAACAACAAACAACCAAGTCGTTCTTTACTTTTATGCTTTATATTTCTGAAGTTTACATTTTAGTTCTATTTAAATACATCTCATTTAATCAAAATCCCATTCTTATTTCAAAACTTGCAGTCAATTCACTCGAAGACCTGTGACAACTTCGGGTGTGACAGAGACTTCACCCATAAACACTTACCTTTGGGCACCATGTGGGATCAATATCTATACTTCGAAACTAGCTACAAACGATCTGTGTACTTACAGACATCAAGCTATTTTCTGGTGGCGTTGCCGAGGAGCTAAGCGCTAAGTATTTGTCTTTTGACATTTCAGGTGTTACTACTACAAAATGTTCTCCCTAGGAGAAAAAGGGTCTACACACTTTGGTAGGACCTATCTACCAGATTATATTGAGCGCGTGCTCAAAGGTGCGAAGAAATTATTGAAAAACTTTTAAGATCAAATAAAGTTGAAGTTGAAAACCTGTGTGATATTATGGAAATCATGTCTATTTACAGGACAACTCCCATGAAACCTGAGAAAACTCTCAGAGAATATAGTGCTCCAAGTTCTGGATTTCTTTCCCTAATCCTGGAGTTAGAGAATATCGATTTGATGGTGGAATTACTAAAATTTTGCAAGAAAAAACTTTTAGTGGAAGGGAAGATGAAGACCCAGGAATACATATTAGAGAGTTCGACGATGTGATAACATCGCTTGGACCAAAAGGTTCAACAAGAGACTTCTCTCGTCTAAAATTATTTCGATGGTCTCTTAAAGGTAAAGCTCTAGACTGGTTATATTCTCTCCCTCGCCATTACATTAAATGTTGGGAAAACTACATTGTTAAATTCATAAACAGGTTTAATCCTTTTAAAAAGGTAACTGGACTAAGAAAGAATATAGGCAACTTTAGTCAGAACGTGGGAGAAAACTACCAATAAGCCTGGGATAGATTCTTTGGAATGATCAATAGCATTCCCAATCATAGCTATTTTGAATCAACTATTTGCCGTTTATTTTACCACAGTCTTAATACTCAATGTAGAGAATTGCTTGACTTCTCAGCAGGAGGATCGATAAATACTTTAACTATTAAAGAATATTTGGAATTGATGTCTACTAGGGCTAAAATGATTTCTTATATAATCCTGATTTTGGCACTAAGCTGGAAAAAGGGATACTTCGGATAACTCCTGATCTTATGCCTGAAGTACGCAAAACAATGAAAGAAAAAGGTATACCTTATGAACTTGTTAAGGAAAAAAAAGTACATTTGTTACAAGTTTTAACTGAAGAAGATGAAACTAAAAAAGTTTTTCAAGAATTAAAACATTGACAAGTAAAATCTCATAATAACTTGCATAAGCACTTTCAAAAACACAAAAAGATTTTGGCGGAACTCACGGAAAATTATGATGAGATTGGCCAAGAAATAAAATTATTTCACAAGTATCTTAGTATGATTGAAACCCAGTATGAACAAATAGCATCTAGTTATCAAATTTTTCTTCGAGATGATAAAGATATTCCTGTTTCTACTAATGTTGTCACAAGAAGAGGCGCAGTTGTTATAGGACCATTAGGACCACCAGAATGTGAAGCTGAAAAAGAGCAAAAGGAAAAAGCCTTGCTCGAAGCAAGCCAAGAAGATGATACATTGGTGGATCCTCAAGATGAAACTGAAACACAAGATCAATCTAAGGAGGACCAAAATGATGCACAGGATAACCATTATGACTCTGATGTAGAGACGGTTGATCCAAGAGAAGAAAAAGAGATAAGCAAGGAAGATGAACTTGTTGTAGTAGAAAATAAGAAAAGTGATAAGCAACAACAAAAGAAAGCAACAAAAGAGCTTGACCCCCCACAAAAGGTAAAAGACAAGAATAAGTCAGGTGAGAAAAAGATTCCTTACCCAGATCAAAAAAAGAAAGCACCAGATCAGGTAATTTATAATTCTTTTACAAAGGCACTTAGTGACCTTTGTCTGGAAATTTCATTTGCGGATGCAATAAAAGTTCCTACCTATTCTAAATTCCTCCGTGATATTCTTAGTACAAAGAAAGAAATAACTGAAACTATTGCCATGGTAACTAGTTATCCTGCTAATGAGAAGCTGTTGTCTAAGTATGGAGATCCCGGAATACCAACTATTTCATGCTCAATAGGTAAAACTGATATTCACAATGCCTTGTGTGCTCTAGGGGCAGGAGTTAGTGTAATGCCATACTCCCTCTATAAAAGGTTAGGATTAGGGGAGTATTCTCCTACTACTATCACTTTAGAGATGGCTGACAAGTCCACTAAACAACCCATTGGTACGATTGAGGATGTTCTACTTAGAATAGATGAGCATGTTATTCCCACTGATTTTACTATTCTTGAGATGCCAGAACATGAAAAATTATCCATAATACTTGGAAAACCTTTCCTTAGTACTACAGGGGCATCAGTTGATTGTGCTGCAGAAAAGATAATCTTCAATGTTTATGATGCTGAAATCATCCGGTATTTTCCAAAGAAGCTAGAAGCAGGAGAAAGATATATTCCACCAGCAAAACAAGTTCATGTGGTAAGTGTCTTTGATAAGGGGCAACCCAAGGTAAGAATTCGAGAATAGAGAAGAGGTTAATTTACTCAACCATTCTTAATAAAATGCTTAATGGGAGTCAACCCATCTCTTCAATAAAATAAACTAGAGAATAAAAAATTCATCGCATTTCTATCACTTTTTCACAGACATTCTTGCGGAAGCGCGCCCGTGAAGATGCAGCTGTCAAAAAGTAGCAGAAACATCGATTGAATGAGTATAGAATAAGAATAAAAATAAAAGTTTGAGTTTTGCATCTACAAGAGCTAAAAAAAATCTCTTAATGCACTAATGTTGGTCGACAGTTTCTACTATCAATTTTCTGTCAAAAATAAGGTATTTCGCTAAGTTTTGGGATAAGAAGGTATTCTCGAAGAAATAGAATTTTTTTTGATGATTACTGATGGTTTAACAACCAACTATAAGGTGGGAATAAAAATTCTGGTCGTATAGTTCTGGTTGTATAAATATCTTTGCCATCAACAAATTTTCTTCGAAGACACAAAGAATTTAATGACCAACTATATGGCAGGAATAAAAATTTCGGCCATATAGCTCCGGTCGTATAGATATCGATGCCTTCGTACAAAACCTCCTAAAAAGTACTAAGAGTTTAACGGCCAACTACACGGTGGGAATAAAAATTCCGGCCATATAGCTTCGGTCGTATAGATATCGATGCCTCTCCTAGAAATTTATCCCAAAGGTACTAAGAGTTTAACGACCAACTATACGATGGGAATAAAAATTCCGGCCGGATAGTTCCGGTCGTATAGATATCGATGCATGTTTTAGAAATTTATCTCGAGGGTACATACGATTTAACGACCAACTATACGGCAGGATCATTGTGATCCGACCGTATAGTTGCGTTCGTATAGCTGTTTTCCATGCAAAGAAACACTAGTTGGCGGAGCCGCCACAACTATACGGGCGGAACAACATCACCCGTTCATATAGTTCCGGCCGTATAGTTTGGTGCAACCACAAAATCGCATCGGGGCGGCTAGGTTTCTCACCCCTCCTCATTATTTCTCTCATATTCTCTCTCTCTAAACCTCTCAAAATCCGCCTAGAACTCTTAATTCTTCGCGGATTTCGTTCGTTTGAGTGGGGAAATCAACATATCGGTATGTTTCTCTCCCTATCCATGCTTTATTTTCAGATTTCCATGGTTGAAACTCTTACATTAATCTAGTGGATGAACTCAAGCTTATTTTGTTTTTACTAGTGATTTCCCACGTTAGGATTGAATTTTTCCACGTAGGATCGTTCATATATCATGTAGAAACTATATGCCTAAGGTTTTATGGTGAAATTTTTCAGTGCATCACGATGAACAAAATCGGTAACATTTTTCGCAAGAGCAAGCGCCAACATGGTGAGGGCTCGGGCTCGGGTCCTGAGTCGAGCGCAACCCCAAGTTGGCCATAGTCTCATCAAGGAGGATTCTGCCCACATGTTGGGCCGACCATAGCTTTCTCAGCGCGGTGGGGTTGAAGGCGGACTTCGACCTCGTGTGTAGCAAGACTGGGCTAACAATACTTGGCTTCGCAAGCCACGACGCCTACACCGAGCTTACCTACGAGTTCCTTGCCTCCTCGTGTGTAACATGTGCACGGTAAGCTTCACCATGAACCGACAGCACTATGAGATAACGCTTGAACAATTTTGCGATGCTTTCAATTTACCTCATGTTGGGGAACCTACTGTTACTAACCTATATAGCGTCCACGAGCGGAGAAACTTGGGAGGCTATTTTGTGTTAATGGTGGCACCAACTTCTACCAGAAGAAGATGTCCACCATTCAGAACCCAGCCATTCGTTACTATGCATTGTTCCTCGCGAACACTCTACTGGGGAGAGGTGACATCGGTTCCATGGCCAATGCGGACATCGCAATGATCACCAAGGCTCTCTTTCCCATTGCACCGCAAAGCCTCAATCCTATAGCTCTATTCATCCAGTACTTTCGCCACCAAAGAAACAAGACCAAAGGTGATATTTTCATTGGTGGATTGGTAACCCACCTTGCCCGTGCATTAAATATTACACTACCTGTTATGCAATCTATTGACGGTTCCAAGCTTATGGACGTCAAATATTTAACTGCTTGTGGCTTCCTTGGTGTTTACCAAGCTAATCGGAGGCTCCGAGCCTATCAATTTAGTTATCTTGATAATGCACAGGGCGAGAAGTTTTCGTTGCCTTGTCCCCAAGCCTTCTCGATTGTGGAGAAGGACACTTGGATCCTCACCAAGGACCAAGTGATGGAGATCATGGCCGAACTTCAGCCTGATGAAGAGGAAGATGAAGGAGGGCGGCAGGATGAGGATGTGCACGAGCATGAGGACAAGCTGGGGCACGAATCTGCTTGGGAGGGACAACAGCAGCAGCAGCAGCAAGGGGGGCTTGGGACCCGTGGCCCAACTAGCCACAGCAAGGGTACAGCTACGTCCCCTATCAAGAATTCCAGCGGCTCAACCAGCACGTTGGGGAGATCGACCACACTCTTCAAGGAGTGAATGAAGATGTGAGTGCTATGACTCACAACTTTAGTCACTTCATGACCCACTTCTCCGGCTACTACCAGCAGTATCCGCACCAGCCGCCAAATGACGGCAACAACTGAGCTTGGCAATAGCCTAAGCTTGGGGGAGGTTTGAAAACCTACATACTTTGCATTCACTAGATTTAAGGGTGCGCCTTGACGCACGACCCCGTAATCTCCGTCTTAATTTACCTCGTGCACTATTTTTTATTTTAAGTTTTCTTGTGTTGACATAATGAAAGTAATCCATATCCACCGTGACTGTCGGCAAGTTCCGTACGTCCGGCCATATAAGAAAAGATCATCCCGCTACGTCACGTTGTAACAAAGCATCGATGAATGCCACGCTTTCGCAACAAACCAAACACTTTCCTTTCTATTCATAACCATAGTACTACTGCTGGTCACTAGTTGTAGGAGAAATTGTTTAGATGCTTGTATCTAATTTAGAGTGGACTCGTAGTTCTCGTTGTTAGACACATGGCGGACAAATGAGGAATGCCTAGGGTCAGAGTAGCGAAGCATAAGTGAATTATGTGGTGCACGACCCCATGATGTTAGCACTAATATACATTGTATTTTGCGATGGCAGAAACCGAGCGGTCAAGAACATTCGTTGTCCAAATTGTTAACAATGTGAAATTGTGTAACACCAAGTCATTTTTTCTAAAGAATTAACAATATTAGGATATCTAAAATAGGAAAACGAGCGGGGCAAGAAGACATTGTGTAACAACAAGATTTTTTTTTGAAGAATTAACAATATTAGGACATCTAAAATAGGATAAATTTCTTGTATGTTTTTTTTCGAGTATAGGCAATGTGGCCCTGCCATCAGCCAATGCTGCGGAGGCACACTCAAGCACATTGTACCACCACCTCCTGTCATTCTAAAATGTCATCACCATCGATGAAGAGTAAAATCGTTCGACAGCTTGCCATAGGCTATGGGATGTAGATGAAAATAAAAGGCCAACATAGCCTATGTAGTGTCAGGATAAGCTTGGAAGAACGAAAGAGAACGAAATGCTTAATGATGAAAAAGAGGCTTTAGGCTATCTAGTGGTTAGATAAGGAGACAACTAAATAGTATGAAAACCAGGTTACTATAAGAGAAACTCAAATAAATGGAGCATGATGCATCTTTTGAACCCACTTTATACTGCACATTGATATAGTAATCATAGGCATTTACAAGTTAGGACTTCGGAAAAACAAGCGCTAAATAGGAGGTATTACACAGTCCAGTGAACCTAGTACCCAGTACAGGAAGAAAAACCACCTCACAAGTAGAAAAAGAGTTTAGCTTCTTTATGTACATATTGTTATACTAAATTATAATCGCCAAATAGGAGCGATCATATATTATCTAAGAATGCCTTAACTATGGAGCTGACTCTAGATATGGTCATAGGGGAAAGGAAACCTTGACGAGACAGTTTTCATGTTTGGAAAATGACAGTCGTAGAGATCGTGTGCTTTTCATAAGCTACATTGATATTGAGCCCGTGGAACTCCAAGTTGCCTTCACATTTTGTCATGTATCATCCTCCCTTCGATTGTTAGAAGCTTGTGAACACTCTCTAACATGGAAGTTTGACAGCAAAACCGTGCGCAGGAACAAAACCAGTAATTATGCAAGACATGTTTACATGCTATTCGATAGCAAACAAACTTGTTGATGATTGTGCAAATTAGAATTCAAAAGTATCAGGGTATAGGGTTGCACCTGTTCATTAGTTGAGAAAGCAGATGTTGCAGGCGTTAACATCACTGCCATTGCTCATGCTGGTCACTGCCACTATAGATCAAGAAAAACAGCAGAAGAGCTTTGGTCTATAGAACACAAACCATACAGAAATTTAAGCAAGCTTAAGTGATACGATGTTATCATAACCTAACCCCTCAAGGAAATGCAACAACTTATGTGTGTGGAGATAAGTTGCAATGTATTGTAAATATGTGTGTGGAGATAAGTACACAACCAATCAGCACCAACTTAGATAGATAAACTGCTGAATGTGGATTGGTACATTCATGCATAGGAGCAAGTTTTAACCACGGGAAGCCACACTGAATAAATAGGCAACGCACATCTCTGAAACATATACTGGGAGCTTGCATTATCGGCAAGCCACTGTTGAACAATGAAGGTTCAAACTGAAGATATATATGTGAAAAGATCTAGCATGAGAACAAAGATGACATAACCATAATTAGATTATTAGGTAACATTAGCAACCGAAAGAATATAAAAACAAGACCAGCTACTAATTGGTCGCATTGAAATTCAGCAAACTAAAAGTACCTTTATTTTTATGGCAGAAAATCCGTGCTGGCTAGAGGCTACACCTGAACAACAAATTCTTAATCGAGGACTGCCTAAACATCCGGTAAAGTCAATATAAACATGTGTTTTTACGAGCAAAGATCTCTATCAATACAGCAGCGATCAATTATGTTAGCAGTTTGATTCTGCTCGAAATATGAGAAAATTGTACTGCAGAAAAAATAGACATCGCATAGGTAGTTGCACTTACAATTAGCTCCCCAAATCCCTGCCCCGCTAATTTTCAATCCATTGTGTAGCAATTTCTGCAGGTTTCTTCACCATCATGAATATATTGGATTCATCAATTATGTTAGTGGTTCATTTTCGCTTAAAATATAAAAAAGTTAACTACAGAAATGATGGACATTCCATATGTAGCTGCACTTACAGTTCTTTGCCCAAAATTCGAGCCTTGTCTCTCTCCTCCCTTATTGGTAACTTGGCACCAATATGTGTCTTCGCATCCACCATGAGAAGAACTATCGGCCAATAACAAGAGCACACGCATATTAAAAATGTGTTCAATGGTTGAGATCATCACCATTGGCACGCAGGAAGTTGAGAGATGGCACTACAGTTCGGCGGAGTACCGAAAGATGTAATCATCGACATAGTTAAGGAGGAACACCTTAAATAGCTTGATGACAAAATTCCATGGTTCTTAAAGAGGTGTTCAACGGTTGTGAATTGCTTCTTATACTCACCACACTACATCAAATTGGTAGAAAAATGTAGGTGTTTTACTCAACAACAAGCAACAAAAAATGAGGAGAGCAGGCAGATTTCTCTACAAAAAACTGACACGGCATATCCAAAGAAAAATCCTGCTAAAGTTCTGAAGAAATTGTAGAGGCAAGAAACAATTTCTGTAGTTTGAAGTCTAAAGAAAAATACAAATAAGAAAATTCAGAGACCAAAATGTCCAATCTGAGCACAAAAACAGCCGACATCGTTCATGGAGAAAGGCGCGATATGAGGGAAGGGAGGTGGTGCCCTAGGACAAGAGGGGCTTGAGAGGATCAAGGGTTGATCATGGAAGGAACACGTTAAGCAAATAAGGGACCTAAATAGTGTTCCACATCATTTGAAAGAGAAAGTGGAAGAATACTAAAATATCTCAAAACTCATATTTAGTATCATATAGCTAGAACACATCTAGAGGTACTAAAGCTTCTGATCTGATTTACCTTGAGCTACATTTTCAGCTTTTTGTACATTAGGTTAAACTTGAGTCCCAGTGTTCAACCAGATCATCACCAAACCAAACATTTCTAGTGTCCAATGTATTCAAGACCTGAAGAATCAGACACGTCCTGAATCAGACAAGAAAAACAGAGCGACATAGCTAAAAGCTGAACTACATGAGTGTAATGGAAATAAACAATGTATGTAGTCAATTATAGGTTGTCAAGATGATATATTTCACAAAGCACAACTACAGGAACCTAGAGAAGCTTTGTCATGGCTCTTTTAGAATTCTAGTACTCCCCTCATTTCATTAATTGACGCAACTTTGTATAGATAAGCATTTTTGAAAAGGGGACATATTTAGACTAAACTACATCAATTAATTTGGAACGGAGGCATCACGTCTATACGCCTCTCGCCAAAACACCGACTAACTCTACATTACCAAACAAGTATATTCGTGTAAATCTGGGAGAAAAACAAATCTAAAATAGCACCTCGCATGGGGGAGGAAAGTATCCCTTCACCTCACATGCGCCTCACATGGACGAGGCTAGAATGATAAAGCTGAAATATGCAAGGAAAGAATCTAAAAATGAAGAGTATAAGCATGCTAGCAAACTCAACACTAGAAAAATACTACCGGGAGCATTTATATATAAAAAATTCTATAAAATTCCATAATATTGTATTAGTCAAGTTATCAATCATTTTAAGAAGCAAAATATTGCATATTGTAGAGCATGACTATCAGAAAATAAGAAAGGTGGATGGTCTTATTCATAAGCACACTAAAAATATGATATGTCTGCTTTCTTATGTCTATCTTGGCCCATGGTTTTGACAAATGGCATGAAAATCAATTATCTAGTATAGAGACCTAGCGTCAAAGCAAGTTAAATTCACTACTATGCATCAAACGTCATACCCTCCATCTGCTGGGTCAGTCTTGGTTGCCCTCTCCAATGCGCGGCATCAAAAAGCTTTCCAGATCTCCTCAGATCTTGACCAACTATACTGCTTCCAACATAGCTACTGGAGCCATACATAAAATCATCCTCAGAGAAGCTAAGGTTTGTTGGTGGTGTAGTTGTCGGCACAACTGAGAGAATTGTAGGGAGCTCATCCCATTCCCCAGCATAGAAATGGACAATAGGAGATAATAGCTGCCGAGATGGTGTTATAGAGCTCTCTGATGGTCTGTTCTGCCTGTCCCGAGCCCACTCAAGATTTGCAAGCACATTTCGCATTGTTCTGCATCTTATTGTTTCAGCATTTGTGTCCTGGAAGTGAACTATAGATGCACCCTGTAGAGGAATTTAAGAAAGAAATCAATCCAAAGTTTATATATGACAAGGACAAGCAAAGAAATTTGTAAATAAATTTTGAAATAAGAAGTATTTAACAGATTATTTAAACACCATAACAGTAGATAGAATTTGAACACACCTTCAAGCAGGAAAAAATCCCAGCTAGGCTAGATCAGCTGAATTTTGATGTATGAAAACTATATGACTGCTAGTGCAGTAGGCATAGTCAAAAACCAATTTAGCATGCTTTGGGTACATAGACATCAAGCTGAAATAAAATAAGTACCTAACACTAGTATGATGCAAAAATTCAGATAGTGTGCGGCACACATTCTGTTTCTATAGAAGCAAGAGCAGGGCCATACACCTTGTACAAAGGTACATAACACCATTAAGATAAATGTATAAAATGACAAGTTGACTCCAGAACTCGCTTGCCCCTGAAACTCAGCTTCCTGTCACGGATCTCATTTTTACAATGTTCACAAGAGTAATGGAACTCTCCCAGTATTTGAGACTCCCCGAGAAAAGAAAAACAAGAATGAGTAAGTTTTTCCAAAAATACATTTAGAGAGGAAACCAAATATTGCACATGGGTTACAAACTTATCATCATGCTCTGATGATGCTACTTCAGAAGGGGGAAAGGCTATCATATCAGCTACGCTAGCCTTCCCCTAAAAACACAACAAAGAATATCACACATTGTAACTTAGAATTAATAGCTTGAATATTTGAGCAATTGCTAGCAGAACCACACAAAATTTAGTGACAGACAGAATGATGTCAAGAGCCGGAAGAGGAGGTCATGTCCTCTTTAATAAACATGTGTTACAGCAGTAGACAAATTATACTGAATCCAGTATTAATCTACTGGAAAATAAATTAAGGGCATAATGATGATTACCTCACAAATGACAGCCATCGTTTTTTCTAGCTTGGATAATAGCTCGGCAATCTATAAATAAAAGGACGGTGACATTATGCTCAATTTATGAAAGATGAGCTCCACTAAAAACAACCCAAATGTTTACTATGCAAAGTAAGGAAAAGTTCAGTGCAACTTAACGAATACGATGTTACCTGAATGACGCCCAAAACCAAGGTGGGACGATGCTGCGGGTCCCCTGCCTCCTCGAGCAGCCCCTATTGCGTCACCACATCCTATGCCATCTTCATGTTCACATTCAGCGCATACCTGCAAGTACGTAAAATGAACAGGCATGAGGGGCGCCATGCCTTGGTGCACGACCCCGAGGCTCTCGCACCAGTTTCTATTGTGTATGACACTAATAAAAAAAGAAAAATGATAACTTGTCTGTTAATTATCTGTCAGAACTCATACAGAAGTATTAGATCTGAGAAGGAATTACAAGGGGTGCTTTACAGATCGAAAATAATTCAACATCTCAAATACTCAAGACTAAAAGTAGGCAGTCAAAAAAAATTGAGTAGTCAGCCAAATAAATATTGAGACACTTCTGCTTCGGTACCCCCCCCCCCCTACGTTGGCATCGATGCATGGGACGGTCCAAATCAGGCGGTCAAGAGGCTTGGTTCGGCGGCGGTAGATGGGTTTAGGCCGTCGATCGGTTCCTGCGTCGTTCGAGTCGCCCAGTCTGCTGAGTCAGGTCCCGTACGTTCAAAGGCAACCACGACATACGGTATCAGATCGAGAGTAGGAACGTTCAGGTCCCTTACGAACGTAGGACCGACCTTTTTTTCCAAGAGTTTCTATACAATACGACTACATAAGTGGCCAATACGAGAGAAGCTCAATCTGACTTCGGCCCGCCCACAACCCACCCACAAACCGTCCGCTCTCAATGCTTCCTTGAAAGGGGGGTACCGAAGCAAGGCAGAGAATATTACTGAAAACAGGGAATATTACTGGAAACAGGGAATATTACTGGTAACAATTTGGTTATAAAGAGAGCAGAGTGCACGAAGATGCCATTGGCATACACTATATACAAGCATGGTCGTAGAATGAAACTTAACTGACTACAACATTGGACCGAACACAGGAGGTGGAGGGATTGCAAGGCGTTATGATGCTTTTCTGCAAACAGAGACCACGAAATAGATGGTAGGGAGTCGGTGGCCGCAATGAAGACTTGGCGTACTGGGAGGATGCTCCACTGCCCCATGGACGACAGCCAACGAACTTCCCCCATGCGATGGCGGCTCGGCGGCCAAGGCTATTCCCCCAAGCAACATGGGCCACGACATTTCTAAGGAAATCTTCCTTTTTGAAGTGTTCTACGTGAAGTTGCAAGCTGCTGTACATAATTCACGCAGTTTGTAATTTATCCATCTATACAATGCAGCAAAAACATCAGTTTTAATCTTCGATTAGGCTTGGTTGTGTGAATCGGCTGCATAAATCTGCTGAACTGACCTCTTTTCCTCTTTTCTAAGTGACAATTTACAGCTTGGCTTGGATGAAATGAGATGATGCACGGAGAAAAACAGAAACACAAAAGAATAAGCTAGCTACTTTATGCCATCTTGCAAACACATGATTCAAGGCAATCTGGAGTTCTTCGTTTCTGATTGTCAAAGCTCCCAATATTCAGAGATACGGACAATAGTAATACAGTTCTCAGAAGAACTTCAATATTCATCTAAAAGTTGCAACCCATGAGCTCCTTGTACTGCACAAAAACAAGCATAATACAACCCTTGTATCATATACTAATAGTTTTATTTTGTTTCTTCTATTTTGAAGTACACGCGAGGGACAATACAAAGCTTAAGTGAATCGGTACAAAAGGATCTTTCATCGCCTTTTTTCTTAACATGTGACCTTTCATCACTTGAATAGACTATGGTTAAAGCCATTGAAGGTCAAGGAAGTTCGAATAACACGAATCATATCAATAATCCAGTTTACTGCTTGGGACAGGATTTATATGTGACTATATGAGAATTTTACATATAATGAGAAAATTGCAACCCATGTTCTATATGAGAATCATATCAATAATCCAGTTTACTGACCATTGATTGCATCACAGTAAAATTCTTATTTTACTTTTTGTCTTGGAACAAATTAGAATTTTACAATTATAGAGAAAATTTGAGAAAGAAAAACTAGCTAATGATTAACATATTTTAGCAACGGCAGCTTATATGCAATGAATGTTTAAAAAAGATCTTCCTACTCAAAAGCTAACAAAGCTCCATATGGTTACAACAGGACATAACATACAGTACATAACTTACTACATGATCGATTGCCTCGGAAAATTTGCACACAGCTTAGAATAAAAACATACCATCCACCGGATACATGCTTACACATGTCCTCAGTTATCGTCCATATTCTAGTTAATTCTCAGTTTAGGTCAGCCTACACCTGCAAACATGTTAAGCGAACATACATGGCCTCATTCCAAATTGGAAAAGACGCATAAACTGCAAGGAAAACATATAGGTAGGAAGAGGTAATAGAGTTCGTGCTTGAAACCTATGTGAGAGAGAAGAAAAACCACCTGCCCCATGTAGTTCAGCAGGCGTCATCGGTGAGGCTGGCTCCTGTAGGCCACTGCCCGCTCCTCCGGGGACCACACGGCATGGGGCAGCGGGATGCGCTACTTTTGGGGCCTGCTTGAAGGCGGCAGCTTGTGCTCCTCCTGTTGGGAGTTGAGGAGGAGGGAGAGGACATCGGTCCGCCGCTTCTATGCATACTCCTCCACGTCGAGCTCCGCTTCTCCAACCATGGCACCGCTCATACCCACCACCTCTCTCCCTAGTACAGCTATGGAGAAAACCAAGAGATAGGTTAGAGGAGGAGAAAGGTACTGGGGCATGAGCGGATTGATGGAGAGATGGATGCAGGTGGAGTTGCGACTGGGCAAGGAGATGGGGAGGGCAGCGGCTGGACTTGGAGATGAGGAGGGCGGCGGCTGATGGCTTGGGGAGGACTGAGGAGACGCGAGAGGGGAGAGGGGAGTGAGCTGTGGCGGCTAGGGTTGGATTGGGGAGGGGCAAGGAGGAGGCGACGGGACTAGGCAAGGGCGACGTGCAAGGGGAGAGCGGGGATTGGGGGATAGAGAGATGAGCGGGGTTGGGAGGGAGGAGGCGGAGCGCTCCGGCCGCCGCACGCGATGGAGGAGCACGAGAAGAGGAGAGGGAGGGGCACGAGCACGATTCTGGGAGAGGCAGCTAGGGTTGCGCGGTGCGACGAATGGACTTTCTATATGACGCGGTGCGACGAATGGACGGCCGAGATTGTTAGGATACCATCTGACGGCCAATAGGCTCTAATCGTTGTGGTGCCTTCCGGGACCTCCGCCGTTTATAGGTTTAATTAATGTTTTTATTTCTTCTTTTGATTTATTTTATTTCTTCAAATTTGCATGTTTATTTTCAGTTTGCATTTCTAAACCAAAAAATAATAAAAAATAGTTGTAATTTTATTTGCAAGTTCGTTTCTTTGTTTCTCTCGGAGATTGCTTAATTTCAGGTGACTTGGCAATCTGGAAATACATAGGGGGGCCGACTCAAATATGAGAACAAAGCAAGCAAGAGGAGGTATCACATTCCTTTCATCACCCTTTCTGCAACCTCAAATTGATCCTACAATTATTTACTTGCTTGCACTGGAGTCACTCCCCGCTTAGCTTGTTATCCTATAAATTCTATTCCTTTGCTAGTGTCTCCTTTTTAGCTTTGAAACAATGAGCAATGAACTTGGTTGAAAATACTTCCTACATTTTTACAAAAAGAAAAAGCATCTGAAAGATGACTTGAGTCCATGTTTAGCCCAAAGAATTTGATTTTAGAACTACTCCATCCCAATTGAGCTTAATATAAATAGACACGATAGTATCTTTGAATGAAATTGTTTGATAAAATGGATGCTCCGAAGTAGTAGAGATTATGCCACTACTTTTTCTAATCATTGCCGTAAAATATTTCTTTACGCATGTCATTACAACTCTGTCGCCAACAATGCTATGATGGATAATTTTTTTAGTATCCTCATGGTTTCACATTCCAAGTGAAGTTGTAGTACTCCTCTGATCCATTATTGCTCAACAATTATTTATTGGCATGGTCACGAGTGCACAACACAGTCCCAATTAACATGTTAAAAATAGTGGCATGGTTTCTCTATGAAAGAGCTGAAGTTTTTGAAAGACAAAAGAAAGGAAAAAGGTGCTTTGAGAGTCTTGAAATTTTGACATGGGAGTAGATGAGTTGTTCTTAAATTAAATGTTTTGGTGCCAACTTGAGTACTCTTAATTGATTAAACAAACAAAAGCAAAAAGTTTTCATCTCTCAACAAAGAGAGACACCAAAAGAATTTGTCTCACTTCCCTAGCTAAACTTTTGACACTTGCTTTGGCATATGATTTATTTGCTAGCAAGATATACATGGTTAAGAAGTGGACTCAGGGCAATCTTGTGAATACTTGTATGATCATATTTAAGATTACAGGGATTGTGAAGAAAATAATCTGACACCAATTCAAACTTATAAGTTCTTTTATTTCCAATCTCGAATCTCCGCTATTTTTCCTTATTTCCTTGTCACTCAAGGGCGACCAACATCTAAGCTTGGGGGAGTTGATAGCTGTGAGATTCGACACAATTTTTATGGCTTTTATTGATGGTTTTCTCCCGGATTTGATTGTTTTCTAGCTTTACCCAGCGCTAATACTTCGGTAGAGAAGAAAACTTGGTTTTTAATGTGTGTTTCAGGTTCTGAATGTCAACATAAGGTTTTAACTAGAGAAACACAATATTCTGGAGAAAACAAGCAAGTCTCTCTTTGGAAGCACGCGAGGGGAGCATACAGAGGCTTTAACAAGCAACTATATGGCAGGAATATTTTTCCAGCCATATAGTTGCCGCCGTATAGTTGCCGCTGCCTCTGTCTTATCAAAAGGGACAACTTCCGTGAAGGGACCATACGCGAAAACACAATAGAGCAGCTGACATACCATCTAGAAGGGAGAAAGAGGAGATCCGAAGAAGAAGGGGAAGACGTTCTTCATCTCGCTCCACGATCCTCGACCTCCTAGCCAATACACCCCCATAGCCACTACTTGTACTTGAGAGAGAGAGGGATCTTCACCTTGCAATACTAGGGTTTGAGATTTTTTCTTCCCATCTTGAATTTTGTTGGATATTTTTCTATTCTTACTGTGGATCTCCACGGTAATATAAAGACGAATTCCCTTTATTTAATTATATCTATGATCCGTTCTTCTCTCACACATGAGTAAGTTCCTTATGCGTGGGAGATGTAGGGTTAGTGAGATGTGATGTGCCTTCATATATTTTCTATTAGTTTGTGATTGATTCTAATTACTATATTATGTGTGCTTGACTGTCTGTGGGATGCCTAATACTTGTAGTCCAATTAAGGGCCCAGACAACATGATGCTTTGTTCTACATAGATAAGATCATGTTCGCTAGTAGACCGGCGACCCCCGGGTGACACGGGGATATCAATGGAAAACTAGTAAACTCGAGGATAACAAGGAACCATTGTGCTTATTGTATTAGTCTAATCCAAGGAGCTTAATTGCTAAGCAACCTGAAGGGTCTTAATCGTCTAGTGTCTGACCATTGTTTTGGTAATAGGCTAGTAGGATTATTGAAGTTGGGATGAAATCTACCAAGAGGAGTTCCGGCTAATTATGGGTTGATCGCCTACACATATACTTATAAGATTATAATTGTTACATTTATCATTCATCCACCTAGCACAGTCACTATCACCATGAACTGGATCTCCCTGCGCCTTCTTTTGCCGTCTGTAGAAAACAACAAACAACCAAGTCGTTCTTTACTTTTATGTTTTATATTTCTAAAGTTTACATTTTAGTTCTATTTAAATACATCTCATTTAATGAAAACCCCATTCTTATTTCAACACTTGCAGTCAATTCACTGCAAGACCTGTGACAACTTCGGGTGTGACATAGACTTCACCCATAAACACTTACCTTTGGGCTCCCTGTGGGATCGATATCTGTACTTCGAAACTAGCTATAAACAATTTGTGCACTTGTAGACATTAGACCACCATTGCCATATCCTTGTTTTGGAAGGTTCTTGTCTTGGAAGTTCTTGCTCATGGAACAAGGAGGTCTTGGCTTGCTCTTGCGGATTGTCCTCAGTATTCTCGAAGGGACATTGGGCCATGAAGTGACTCTTGTCGTTGCAATTGTAGCAAGATCTTGCCTTATGAGCCTTCATGGTTGAGTTGAATCTTGAGTTGTCCCTTGACCTTGACTTCATGCCCGACTTGTTCCAAAAGGCTCTTGATGTGAGAGCCAAGTGCTCATTGAAGGCGTACTTGATGTCCTGTTGAGACCACTCACTAGTGTCTTCATCTTCATCAACATCCAACACTTGGGCCTTCAAGGATAGGTTCACCTTTTGACATCCATAGGCACGAGCACGAGCGGACTCCGCATTCTTCTTGGCAATTTTCATGGCAATAACTTCACTCAACACGTCCAAATATGGCATGATGTGATAGTTGCTTCTCCCTTGATAGAGTTGAGTTTTTGCTCCTCAAATGGAACAAGGGCTTGAACAAACTTCCTCTTCATGAACTTGTCATCAACTTTGGTACCACCAAGGTCCCTCATAGTGTAACAAAGAACTTTGATACGACGATACATGTATTTGGGAGTCTCATCATCTTGCATAGCAAATCCATCAAACTCATTGTTGACTTCATCAAACTTGGAGCTTTAAATGCTAGCATTGCTGACATACAACTCGGTGAGATGATCCCAAGCTTCTTTAGCGGTGGAGAATTGGCAAATATGAGCAAATTCCTTGGGATTCAATGACTTTTGGATCATTCCCAAGGCGGTGGCACTGAGCTGCTTGTCCACAACCTCTGCTCGAGTCAACTTCTTTGCATCATATGGCGAGAATCCTTCTTCCACAATCCTCATCAATTCAATAGAAGAGCTGGAAATGTGAGATTGCATTAGATATTGTCAATTGGAAAATTTTGAAGTATCTAGCATGGGAGGTGCTCCTTGAGGTATGATATGCAGCATGGGAATTGGTGGGTCCAAAGTGTACTTCGGAGCTGGTGGTACCACCGGGTAATCCTTTCCCTCATCTCCCTCTTTGGAGGATGAGTCACCTAGCCCCTCGGTGCTTTCACTTGGGGGCTTGGTGGTTTGAGCCACAAAGCCTAAGCCCAGGCAATTAGAGGCGTCCACAGGATTAGCCTCAGGGGCGACCACGTGCATGGTCTCTTGGGGAAGCTTGGTGGTTTTGGATGCAACATGAGGAGTGGCTACTATGGGGTTAGTTTTAAGGGACTACAAAACAGTCATCATTTCCTCAAACTTGGTCATCATGGATATCTCCAATCGATTGAGGTCATCCATGGAGGCCAAGTTCTTGGTGGTTCCAACCCCACTACCCTCTTCGCCAGCCATCGCCTCTTAGGTGGTAAAGCCTGAAGTAAGAGCCTTGGCTCTAATACCAATTGAAAGGTCCAACTTTGGTCGACTAGAGGGAGGGTGAATAGGAGACTACCAATTTTTTTTCTTTTCTTACAAATTTTGGCTTTGCACAAAATTAAGATCTCTAAAGATACAACTAGATGAGCAACCTATATGGCAAAGGATACAACAAGTAAACAAGACGGTAACTACAACTAGTAAAGGAGAGGAACGAGTAAACCGGCTAGGGGACATGGAGATGTAATTCCCATAGTTCACTTCCAAGGAAGCTATGTCTATGTTGGAGAGGTGTTGGGTCCACATAAGGTCACCCGAGCACTAGAAAGGACTCACATTGTTCTCCGGTGAGCACCACCACAAAGGCGGCCTCACAATCCACTAACCGGTGACCTTGAAGGCGCCAACCGAAACCTTTACAACAAGATTGAGGGGAGACTCCACAACTCAATTGGATGCCCTCAACGACACCACGAAGCTTCTCAATATTTCCCCCAGCTTCGAGGATGCCCTACATCGTCTAGGGTTCCAAGAACCCAAGAGTAACAAGATCCACTAAGGATGGGTGGGGGAAATCAAGATTCCTTTGGTGGAAGTGTAGGCTCTACCCAAGAGTAACAAGCTTCTCAACAATTTCCCCGGCTCCAAGGATGCCCTAGACCGTCTAGGTCACCTCTCCCACTCCTCAAAATATCAAGAGGTTTGAGTGGCTAGGGAGAGAGATCTAGGCAATTGAAGCTCTTGTATTAATGGAGGAGAGAGAAAACAAAGAGATAAGAGGAGAGTGAAGGGAATATGCCCTGAGAGGCAATAATAAAGTTGTTATTATATGTATTCAAAGTATATGAGAGATGTTTATTTTGCACGTTATAGTTGTATTGATAGGAAACGGAAATACATGTGTGTTTAATAAACATATAAATGGTTCCTAGTTATGCCTCTCTTACAAACTAGCTCGTTGATTAACAAGATGATCAAGGTTTCCTGATCATGGACATTGGATGTTGTTAATAACAAGGTCACAACATTGGTGAATGATGTGATGAACATTCATCTAAAGTATAGCATTACGATCAAATTCATTGTGTTTATATTGCTATAACATTATACGAAGTAATATTAGTCCTTAGACCATGAGATCATGTTAATTGCTAACACCGGAAGAGTGACTTGATAACATCAAACGTCACACCGTCAAAGTGTGACTATAAAGGTGGGTTTAGATACTACGAAGGTGTTATGTTGAGGCTCGTGGATCAAGAGTGGAATTTGTCCATCCCAATGATGGATAGATATACTCTAGGCCCTCTCAGTGATATCATATTAAAATAGCTTGCAAGCAAGTGATGTGATCACTAGAATGTTATATCACGGGAACGAGAAAAAAGTGCATGTAGGTAACGAGATCAAACTAGGTATTGAGATACCTATGATCAATTCTCGGGCATGTAATATATCATGAGACAAAGGTATTAAGTTAAAAGCATTAAAGGTTCTCACGATCATAGAAGTCATCATTGAATTTGTGGGAGTCAGTATGGATCTCTAGGTCCCCCTTCTGATTATTGATCCGAGAATGGTCTCGATCATGTCTGCATTATTCGCAAACCATAGGGTGACACACTTAAGGGTTGCCAACACCATTTGGAGCAAATATGTTCTAGTTGAAAGAATTGCAAAGCGCTGGAATTATTTCAATGGACACCGGAATTGTTCCAGGTGAAATTACTAAAATTGGTTTTGCATGTGATATTGAAATGTTGTAGGGGGTTTTATGTGAATGTTTGTTAATTAAAGTAATTAACAAAATTATGAATAAAATAAACAAAAGAGTTTTATTAAGTGAGAGTTGTATTAAATTTGGTGGAAATTTAATGCATTTTGAGTGGATAAAATGGAGGGGCAAATTTATGTGAGTGGAGCTTCCACCACATGAATGAGGAAGAGGTGGGGGCACCCCCCATGGCACCGGCCATGGGAGAGGGGTTGTCCCCTCTCCTATAAAAGTCCCCCTCTCTCCTTCTCACTCACACCTCCTCCTGAAGGATCTCTCTCCCCCTCTAGAATTATTCCCCCATGGTCTCGGATTAGCAAGATACATGTTCCCGGTGGCATTTCATCTAGAAGGAGTTGCTTCTTTCTCTGTATCACTAGAGTGAGGAGGTGGAGGTTGTTCGGTGGCTGAACGTGTGTGCGATCACAGATGCGCTGCTGAGTTGCGGTGCTGGACTTCTTCTCGATCCTGAGATCGGCAAGCATTCGACTACATCATCCATGAGTTCAACCTCCTTACACCTTGTCGGTCTTCAAGGGTATGTTCTCTATGGACATATATCCACCCGTTGCTTGTATATAGTAGATAGATCTTGGCATATAATAGTTTCCATCATAGGAGAAAATTTGTTTTCTTGTTGCGAACCCAACAGTGGTATCAGAGCATGATCTATGCGTAGATGCTTTGCACGGGTAGTACACATATGAGTATGTGGGCGATGATGATCATGTTATTGCATCTTATATGTATTTTGGATATTTGGTGGCATAGTGGGATGAAGCCGCCTGGACTAACTTTACATGTCCTCGCACATGAGACCTATTCCACGCTTGACATGCAACTAGTTTTGCATATGTGGCTAGCGGGTGTCTGTCTCTCCTACTATAGCCAATATCTGATTTACAACGAGTTGCTAATAATTTGGTTATCATCGTTGTGGTTCCATGTTCATAGGTAAGAACGGTTCTATCTTCGAAATCCCTCAGCCACGTAAAAACTTGCAATTGATAAATTAAAAGCGTCTAGTTTAGATCGTTGTTGGGCTGGTGTCATGATATGGTAATGTTGTAAGTTGATGTATAGTGATACTCTTACAAGACACCTAACGTGTAAGTTCCATAGACCTTGGCCTTACACAAAGGAATGATAAAGATCATACCACGATGCACATGATAGTGATCAAGTGCAAGAACCATATCATTTCACTTTACACATTTGATGTTTGCATCTTATATTGCTTGTTTGGCGTTTTAGTAGCATTATAAGATGATCCCTAATTTAGATATCAAGATAAAAATGTGTTCTCCCTTAAGTACGCATCATTTTATGTTTCGCTGCTTCAAGACATCACGTGATGATCGGGTGTACTTGAATCCACGATCATAAACGGGTGTAAGACAGTTTTACACACGTGAGTACTAAGGTTCTTACTTGGCGAGCCTAGCATGTACAGACATGGCCTCGGAACACGGACCAAAAGGTTAAGCATGAGTCATATAGTTGATATGATGCCCATATAGATGCTTGCCTTTGAAGCTACACCCACTCACGTGATGATCGGACTTGGTGTAGTGGATTTGGTTCATGTAATCACCAAAAAGACACGAGGGATGTTGTTTTTGAGTGGGAGTTCATTCATAATTTGATTAGTTGAACTCAATCTATCATAAACTTAGTCTAAACTTTACAAATTCTGTTTTAGATTACACCACCTGCTTTTAATTTCAATGTGTTCATGGAGAAAGAGAAACTTACGGCAAATGGTAGCAACTTTACCAACTGGGGCATGAATTTGAGGATTCTCCTCACTACTGCACAAAGCAATATGTGCTAGAAGCACTGCTAGGCCCCCCACCAGCTCCTGATGCCCCTGATGAGGAAAAGAATGTCTATTTGACTCGTCAGGAGGACCACATCTTAGTTCATTGCAGCATATTGTACGGGCTAGAGCCGGAACTTCGAAAGCGTTTCAAAAATGGCAATGTCTTTGATACCATGGGTGAATTGAAAATGATTTTTGATACCCATGCTGTCGTAGAGAGTTATAATGCTTTTGAAAAGTTCTTTAACTGCATGATGGAAGAGAACAACTTCGTTAGTGAGCACGTACTCAAAATGTCTAGGTACGCCGATAAGCTTGTGTCCTTGAGAGTAACGATTCCCATTGACTTAGGCATACATCATGTTGTCCAATCTCTGCCACCTAGCTACAAGAGCTTCGTGATGAACTATAATATGCAGGGCACGAACAAGTCTCTCCTCGAGCTTCTATCAATGCTTAAAACTGCAAAAGTGGAGATTAGGAAAGAGCATCAAGTGTTGATGATCAATCAGACCACTAGTTTCAAGAAAGACAAGAAGGGTAAATAGAAGGGAAGCCACCCGGGCCACTCTCCCCCTCTCTTTATTTTTCTCACACCCCCTCTGCACACCCCCTCCCACTTACCTCCTGGCCCCACTCCCACGTCACCGCCACCTCATCTTCTTCCACGCGACCGAGCTGCACCTCTCCCCTTCCTCTGCCATTTCGAACCGGCCCAAATTCAAGCGTTTCCCATATTAATTCCCCACGGTGATCACCCCTTCTTAATCCCCTTCCCCTCCTCATCAGTTTCCCCCCAGCCACTACCCCCGGAGAGCCCCCAGGCTCCCCAATTGCTAGCTCGAACCGCCGCCGTCTGAAGCAACTCCGGCCATGATTCCGGTGAGCTCCGGCCGCGCCGCGCCCTCCTCTCTACCCTATTTACTTTGCCGTGTCCTGGCGCATCTTTTAACCCCGGTCGCGTGCCTTCTCTTGCCCCAGGTCAATGACACGGTCTTCTCCGGCGAACTCCCTTTGCCGCCGCCGTCCGTCGAGATTTCTGGTAAGGTTAGGGTTTCTGACGCCCCTTTTTAGCCCCTGCTAGACTGTGCCGACCCGGGCGCCCCTCACTAAGCCCTTTCCTTGCATGTTCGAGCCCCAGATCATCATCACCGACGTAGAGACTCAAGCTCCGTCATCGACGCAACTCCGGCGAGGGATCGAGATCGAGGTAGAGCACCCCCCCCCCCAACTCCACCGTGACCTCCATCGAGACCGCCACGACCGCCTCTACCCTTGGTAAGAGTCCACGGATCTCCTGCCCCTTTAGAACCGCCGGAACACCGCTGGCCGACGCTCTGCCGCACGCAGCAGGTCAGCGCCACCCGTTCCCGGCCAGACCTTGGGAGCCGTTAGATCTATCGCCAGCGGCTCAGATTAGACCACTAATCGAAAGGGTACGGGCTGATCCAATCCGTCCGTTTGCCACTTAAAATCTAACGGTCTGCAGCAGTCGATCCGACCGAACCGGTACAGACCAATAGGGTTGCGCCACGTCGCCTAGGTTATCTGTTTAAAAACAAAAATAGACAGATTATGTATTAAACTTAGAAATTCAATAACTTTTGATCCACAATTCAGAAAAATGCAAATTTGGTGTCTATGGATTCAGAAAAATGAGACCTTTATTATAGAGGCCTTGTTTCACACTTTTGCCTCTGAAAAATTGGAATTATAGGCAGAACCTTTTTAGGAGTATTTTGCTCATAAAATTATTCCATAAATTGTTTTTGGGTATTCCTTATGCCTTTAGATAGATTATTATAACCTCTGTACTGTAGACTCTGTAAGTTTTAGAGTTGTGATCATATCATTGCATTTTGCATGCATTCATATTTTGTGATGCTATATTGATTGAATTATTGTTATTGTATTGTTCTTTGTGTAGATTGTGTGGATTGTGAAGTTTGTTGTTGTGAGGATTGTACCTATTCCCCTAGCTACCAAGGCAAGTGATATTTCATCTCATGTCCTCTTATTTTCACAATTGCACTAGTGTTATTTTGGTAGATCTTAGCATGGTAGGATTATTTATTTGTTAGTATACTATGTTATGCTATCCTATAGATTATATCTTGGTAGTATTTCCTAGTTGAGAGACTTCGTATGTTAGGGTGCTTAGCCATGCTATTAGAGTTCGTGAGTGGAAATTCACATCAAGATAGTGTGGAAGGATATTATTTTGTTTGACTAAGAAAACAACTAATATTAATGAAACACCTGGGTGGAATGGGACTTGCTTGGATTATGTTGAGTGGTTACTCAGGGGCCATGTCTATGGTCAGCTGGTGTATCGCACTTGTGGATGGCCACCCAGGAACAAAGGGATTGGAGACGTTCTTGTCATGAAGCTTCTAGTGCAGCCACATGGCATATGGGCTCTGCCTTAACCAACTAAGTTGCAAGAACTCAGCCAGACGGACAGAAGGTAATAGTTATGATAGGATGGAACGCGTCCGTGGTGGTCTGAGGGATTGCTTCTGAAAAGTCTCGCCTCGATGCATCTCAAGTCTTTTGGGGAAAGTGCACCACCTCTCGAGAGGGTAAAACTAAGTACTTAGCCGTGTCCCTGGTTATGGACAATTTCTGAGCCTCAAGACAGTGAAGCAGTTCAATAATCTCCTCATCCAAATTTCTCTAAGTTAAAACTGGTGGGTGAACAAGGGTAGAGGTTCAGTGATGTCTATCATTGGTACCTTAGTGTCCTGAAAGAGAAAACTTACTCTTCAAAAACTATAAGATAAAACTTGCTTTTAGCAAAGCCAGCTAAAACCACACTTAGCCATATATTCATGTAGTTGTTGGATTATACTAAGTATCTATGGTATCACTTGCCAATACAATTTCAAATGTATTGACCCTTTGTGGCTGTAACTTATTATGTTGCAGGATACTCTGATGATGAGTAGGGTTGCGGGTCTACACTCGACATGTTTTCTTATGGCGCATGAAGACAAAAGACTCTATTATTATACTATGTAATGTGAACCTTGAGTATCTTAGCCTTGGGCTAAGTGAGTTGTAAGAACCATTATATTCCTGGAGATGCGATGTAATAATGACCTTTGTTTCCATGTACTTCATCTTAAACTGTGGGTGCTAGCATTTTGATCTAGGGACTAGCACTACAATCACAGGGATCTTACCTTATTATGGTGAGATCTTACATGATGTTTTGTGGAATCTGGTGGTGACGGCGGAGCGGAACTCCTTCTGGAAAAACGTCGACCCCCTTGAGTTTTTAGGTCAGAAGGCTTCTTATATGCGAAGAGAGAGACCAAGGGGCAGTCTGGGGCGGCCAGACCACCCCCTGGCGCGACCTGGGCTTGCCCGCGCGGCCAGGTGGTGTGGCTTGGGCCCAGCCCCTCCGTCTCGTATTCTGGCTCCGGGAGTCCTCTGGTGAAATAGGATGTTTAGCATATTTTCCGGGATTTTCCTGAAAGTTGATTTTCTGCACACAAAACGTAGACACCAAGGCAATTCTGCTAAAAACAGCGTCAGTTCGCGTTAGTTGCATCCAAATCACACAAGTTCAGAGGATAATCAATAGCAAAAGTGTTCGGGAAATTAGATACGTTTTGTACGTATCACACGCCAGCTGCCACTTTGTTCTCCATGGGGAGAAAGCCCAAATGCGCAGGGCATTGTCCTCCTGTGCGGCGATGTCGGGGTATTTGCGCTCCGGTACGGCGGGCGGCAGCCGGAAGGTGGCCATGTATGACAGACGAGGTCGGAGATGGTTGCTGGAAGCGGGGGATTAAAGATGCTTTGGTGCGGGGAAGGGGAGAGATTAAATAGGAAGGAGGTGATCCAAGATTAATGTGGCAGATTACTGAAGCGAGGGGACAATCAATGTCGCTGATGAAGCCGATGCGTGTGGCAAATATCGATGACGATGACTAGGGTAAGCGATTGGACAGAATACTGACTCTACTTCCTGCACTCGATGTCCCACTCATAATTTTGTGGTGCGTCCAAGGCGACCGTGACCTCCCCAATCTGTGGGCCCTACGTGGATGACTAGGTTGATGGGTGAAAACAAATTGATAATCATAAAGTGGTATGAAATGTGATTTAACAAACATTAAGTTGTTTTAGCCAATATTCTTGTTAGAGAAAAAATGCATACATTCTTGTTAAACTTAATGTTTGTTAAATCACATTTCATACATTGTATATGGTGCTATAGCAAACTTAATGTATCCATTTTTTCTCTAACAAGACTATTGGTTAATAACAACTTAATGTTTGTTAAATCACATTTCATACAGTATATACGTGTGTGGCACGTGCCTTTTCTTGTAGTGGTAAGAAAAGAAAGACTATCAATAGTACCTTCTTGATGCTAAAATGGAAATAGTGAAGATCGAATGTCTGACAATGTTGGGATTCGCATCTTGATCTAACGGTCAATATTCAAAGTTATTCGTACACTATATAGTGCTAAGAAAAAAAATGAGAAATGTGTGTTTTGACACCTTTGAATACAAAAATGCTCTCGCGGCTTCACAATGTGTATTGGCCTAAGGTGTATGAACATTCCTAGTTTTGACCCGAATAGCCAAGGTCATGACCATATTGACATCATATATAGTTTATGATACAGTACCTGCATCTGGTAGATTCGTGCATCTTCTTCAACAAGATATGCTGAAAGGAGAAGTGCGTTGTTTTCTTTTGTTAAGCAAGTACTAGTCTTACCATTACCACTATGTTAACACTATATGGTGTACAAAAGACTTTGAATATTAATTGTTGGATCAAGACTCAAGAATCCCAACATTTTCAGTCGTTGGATCTTCTTTTCCATTCTAGCATCAAGAAGATTCTATTAATAATCTTTATCACAATGAAATACTATGCACAAACCTCAAAACACACTTCACCATCATTCTAGAATCTTCCCCCTGTTTCTATAGACCATGTTACCAAAATTTTCAAGCATTTGATTTTAGTGTCCTTTGTGCTAAATCTATGGACTTGGATGTATTTTTTGTTTTTTGAGGTCCTTGGTGTAACATGTACACATCCATTTATCTTGTTAATTAATTGAAGAATCTCGCTCCCTCGGGACATACCTTAGTCAAAAAAAGTACCACCACTAGGGTTGGAATTCGAGCCGAGTCGAATCAGCTCGGCTCGACTCGCTAAAGCTCGTTCAACTAATGACCTAGCTTGTCTCGGCTCGTTTACAAAACGAGTTCATATTTGAAACTCGACTCGATAAACTCACGAGTAACTCACAAGTAGCTCGTTTAGCACGTTACGAGTTACGAACAAGAGCACATATAAGAAAAACTAGTAATTATCCTACTAATTAAGAACTAGAATAAGGATAGTACTTTCATAATAACATGAAGTCAAGATCAAATGGAAAATAAGTAGTTCTACACTAATACATGTAGAAGAAACATTCGTAGTATGGCACTCATTAGTGGAAAATTTCAAATTATATATTTGAACGAGTTTAACGAGGTAAACGAGTAGCTCATTTAGCTTGGGTGAACAAACAAGTTCAAATCTAAAACTCGGCTCGACTCGTTAGACACCGAGTTCAAGTCGAGTAGAGCCGAGTCACGAGTTACTCATTTAGCTCGCGAGTTTTGAGTTATAATTCCAGGCCTAACCACCACCCGGTTTTTAGAAAAATTGGGGACCATGTTTTCTTACAATTCCCTAGTCTTAGCACATTTCAAGATTCCCTAGCGAACCGTGCCCACTTAAATAACTTTATGTCGATTTAAAGAAATTAGGTCAAACTTGAACTATAAGTAAGCGTGGTAGATTCCTCTTGAATTTTCCTAACGTCGTCTGAAGGGTCCCACGATGTCTATATATCAAGACTTAAGTTTCGGGATGGAGTACTAAACACTAGTAGTAACTGCATCCAGGGCTCAATGCCTTTTTTTTGAAAAGTCAAACTATGCAAAGTTTGACCAAGTTTTTATAAAAATATATTAATATTTACAATATGAAATACATACCCTTTGATACATCATGAAACATATATTCACATGGTATCTACTAATATCATACAGTAGTTCTTAATATATTTTTTTAGAAGTTTGGTCAAACTTTTCGTAGCTTCACTTATAAAAAAAGCCTTAGGCCCTGCTTGGAACAAAGAAAAATCATAGGATTTTTGGAGGTTAGGATTCCTATAGGAAATATTCCTATGGGTTCATTTGGTACAAAGGAATAGGAATCTAAGATTCCTTTCAAATTCCTATGGTATAGGCTATTTCATAGGAATTTTCTAGGAAAAATAACATGAGGTCTAACCTCATGTTTCATCTCCATGTGTTTACAATTCATGCGGTTTTCCTGTGTGACATCCAAATGACACCCTAAATTTTTTCCTGTAGTATTGATTCCTGTAGGAATTGAGCATACATGATACTATCTTAATTCCTGTGTTTTTTCTATTCCAATGTTTTGCATTCCTGCATTCCAAATGGGGCCTTAAGCTTTGGGACGGAGGTACTAGTGAGATGAGGGAAACAACCGAAGAGCAAGAGGAGCTCGGAGAATAAAAGGGAGATAGGGCGGGAGGGCAGCATGAGAGGGCACTTGAAGGCGGTGCCATGTCATTGCAGAATTATGATGGGTTCCTGACATGAGGTACTATAGCCTTTACATCGTACATACTCTAGTAAATTTCGGGACTTATGTGCACTCGAAACAAAACAAAAAAAAATTCCGCTCTCAGTCGCCGCCTCACCATCCATCTAAGCACTCCTTCGTCCACAGTGTTGCGCATGTGTGTAACATCCCAAATCTTTAATTAAGGTTATTAAGATTCAAACAACCCAATTTAGGATTAATAAAAACTTTTTATTATTAAAACAATTAAGCATGCATATATGTGTTGCATTAATACAGAATTGTTTGAAATTGCCATTTTTGTTTGTTCTAATGGTTGTAAAATGATTCTAAGGTGAATGCCACATCATCTAGATAATTCCCAAGCAAAATCCAAAGAAAAAGAAATAAATTAGAATTAATGAAGGCAAATGGTCATTTTTCCATTTTAATCCACTAGGTCACTTTAGGTGTTCCTAGAACTCAAAGTCCAACAGAAACATTTATGAATCTTTCCACCCCTTGCTAGTACAAGTAATGATCTACCAAGGTCCACTTTGAATTCTTACAAAAACATTTAAACACTAATTTTAAATGGCATTTGAAAATGGAATCCATTTCATATACATAGATCACACCTTTTCAAAAACCACTCAAATGAATTCCCCTTGACCTTTCCAAACAGGCATAGAATCTCAAGCTTAAGTGGAGAACACTCAAAAATTTTGAATCCAAAATTTAAAACTTTTCTTCTTGCGGCCATTTTGTCGAGCACAAGGCAGGCACTGAACCAAAACTAGATTAGCTTCACTGTTTCCATAGTGATCATCAACCAATTTGGTCTCCCACTTAATCCCATGTCCCCTAGTAGCTATCCCAGCCCAGACCAGCTCCCACTTCACCGCTAGCAACAGTGGCGCGCCGCCCAAATATGGTCGCCGCCGGCCAAACGCGGGCAACGCGCCAGCGACTGTGCAACGCCAATCCAGCATGCCCTAGCTCCGCCAAACCCTATTGCCGCCCAAGGTCCCTTCCCCAAGCGTTGCCAGCCCCTGGACCACCGAGGAAAGCTCGCGCCCACCGCCTCTGCGCCGTGCCCAGCTCACACCAGAGCACCGTCCCCGACAAGACCGCACAAGCCGCGCCTTGCCTTCAGCTCGCGTGCGCCGCTCTGCCATAACCCCAGCATGCTCCAGGACATGCCCTTTTCCCGCCACACGACCAGCAGCCACCGCACGCAGCGTCGAGCACCGCCTCTGCCGCGTAGAGCGTCGACCTTTCCCGATCGCATGCCACCACCCCTAGCATCTCCATCACGCCGTAGCTGACCGCCAGGAGGCAAGCCACTGTCCGCCTACCCTGCCCATGCCTCTAGCACCCTGTATCATCGTCACCGACGAGCTCACCGTCGCCCTCATGGTCTCCTCGTCGAGCCTATATAAGGAGCCCTCCCCTTCCTCACACCACTCAGCTCCCCTCTCACCACTGATCCTTCCCCACCGTTAGCCGGAGCTGCTCGAGCAGCCGTTCGCTGGAATTGTGCTGGAGTTTGCTGCACCAGAGGAGGAAGGGCCCCGTCGATTTTGTCCACCCCAGGAGCTTCCGCGACCTCGCCTGAGTCCACTGTCCTCTCCTCATTCGATCGCCCCCATCGCCACACTAGCTGGAGCCCTGGTATGCCCCCACTGCACCCCCACCGAGCCTCTAGGGTTCCGTCTCGCCGGCGACCTGTCCGTCGTCGATGACGAGCCATAGCCGTCGATCGTAGTTCTAATCGTGCGGCCCACATCGCCCCGTACCGCTTCGCGTTTGAAGAGCCGCTCACATACAGGAACCCCCTGTCAGCTGTTCTCTGCGCCGCGGAGTGCAACTGGGCCGCCCCGTTAGTATTCCCGCACTGGCCCTAGAATTCAAATTTAGATTTTTCTATTTAGACTTAATCTAGTTTCTGTCCACTAGTTAGAAAATCATTTCAGAAAGATTTCCTTAACCAAATGGAACGATTCCAGTTTTGTTGGAAAGATAATTTAAATCTCTATCCAAACCCGTTGGATTTAAATCAATTAGAGTCATAGATCACATATAGCAAAAATAACAAAACAGAGACTTTTCTACATTCAAACATTTTTCGAAAATCAACCATAATAGCTTTTGGGTTGATTCCAACTCTCAAAAATCACATTTGAATATACCTATCTGAATATGTAATAATATTTAGGTTTGCATGCAGTGACTTTGGACTAGTACCAAAATAATGCTATATAGGCATTTCTAGTCACTTTAAATCATTAAATATTAATCTTAAACTTTATAAAATGTGATCCAACATTTAAATCACATTCCCACGTATTAAAATATGTGGTGATGACATGTGTCCACATGATCCCATATTTTAATTGGAGAATATTAAATCTTAGTTATTTTCAATGAGTAGAAATTACTTTTCTCAAATAAAATAAATAAAACTAGTTCATTAAAATCTTGTGATGAATGTGATGATACTAGATCATCAAGTATGTGCCTTAGTGTGCTAAATAGACTAGTTAAGCATTGTTTGGTAATTGTGTATTTCCGTATGTATTTATAGACGATAGTACTGACCAAGTCTACGAAGAGGAGGAGTTCTAACCTGAAGAAGACGAGGAGAATTTCAACCACTGCACCAATCAATGCAAGCTATTATTGGCAAGCTAAAACTTGCAAGCCATCACTAGATGCAATTATAACCCAAGAAAGATTCCTTAGGCATGCTTTGGTTATACCTTTTTGATTTATACCCATCCCAAGTTTTCTTACAAGCTTTACTTTCTTTTACTTTACCAAAGTTCCTTACTTTGTTTATAGATAGCATAAAGAGTATAAAACTTGGCCTATCTAGTTAGAATTAGATGTCATTCTATGGCATGAGATTGATATGAGCATCCCACTTTAGTGAACACTCTTAACTTAGTGATTAGAGCTAAACTAAAAACTTGATCACTTTAGATGGGAATACTTGGTGAAAATGACTTATGAAAACCATGGAATGATGAGTCATTCTATTGAGATGTTTTGACATGTGTTGAGAAACACAATTGGTTTATGATGATGATGAAAATGTTGAGGCATGAGCCTTAGCCCTTTTATAAAAACTGATGGTTGGGTTCGGATGCGATACTATTCCAATTTGACCATATAACCACAATACCTGAATTTGGTAAGGCTTAGCAGAAGTTTATATGCATTAGTATGAGTTCCCTCGCGGGAGAGGTTTGAGCTGAGGCTACCTCTCAATGTTGTCCACCTATGCAATGCCCAGGATGGTAGATGGCCATGGATGGCTGGCCAAGCTCATAGGAGAGGTGCTTATACTAGAGTGTGTAAAGGAAATGTTATGTTTGATTATCTGCATACTAAGTATGATGATCCAGGGTTATCCCTGACAGTTGTATCGAATTTTGTGGTGAAAGTGTAACACCTCTGCAGAGTGTCAAACTATTCAAATAGCCGCGTCCGCGGTTATGGACAGTTGGAGTGGCCATACTGTTCCGTTGTCAGATGTTTTCAAAATGACTTATGAAATGAATTGTGACATGACTTGACCACAACATGGTTGTGACTATGACAACTAAGTTCCCACTTAGGTGATTTCAAACTTTATTTTTTATCATTCTTTGTTTCTGAACTCAGTTTAGGTTTCAAACTTAACTTCACAAATAAACTTAGAACTTAGTATTCCTACTAGAACTACCTAGAACTACCTTACTTGTTAGTGATAGTTTGAGAGTACTTAAAGAGTACTCATGGCTTTGTCCGTGGCTATTTCCGTGGCCAGACTATGAGGAGGACTACCCTGAAGGAGGACAGCAGGACGGCTACGACAACTAGGATCATCTCCCATCGTCAGCATTGCCTGTGACACTGAAGATGGAGCCCACCGCTACGCTATTTATTCCGCTACTTGTTTGTACTAAGACTAGATCATGAAATCCTTTATTTGTGTAAGACCCTATTATGGTTTGTAATGGATGATGTACTATGATATCCAATCTCTTCTGTCTCGCAAAAATGGTAATCCTGGGATTGCGATGTATGGCATAACAGGCATCTGGGATTAAAAATCCGGGTGTTTACAATGTGTGTCTTGGTACGGTGGCTCAGCTGTGTTTCCGGCGTGTGCGTTGGTGTACATAGGAAGGAACCGGGCATTGGCGTAAAAAATTAGTAGAATTCAAACTTTCAATTTTTTTTCTTCCTTTCCAAGCATCAGGAATGAAGGTTATTCAAAGGATAACCATATCGACATCATATCTCTATTTGTACTATTACTAGAAAATTGCACGTGAGACTCAGATAGTAGATGTATGACATATCATCACTATATAAAATTATAATTGGCAAAGCACAATAAATTATAAATTTGATCAACAACTATAAAGTATGGGTGTATCCTTGTACTTTGTATGTCATGTAGAAGTCAAACATTATTAGCTACCTAACACATGAATTTTTGATAACATGGTCTAGAGAAAAAAGGAGAAGATTATAGTATGATGGAGAAGTGTGTTTTGAGTTTTGTGCATAGCATTCACTATGCCGAAGACTACAAATAGAATCTTCTAGATGCTAGAATGGAAAATAAGATCCAATGGCTAGAAATGCTGGGATTCACGAATCTTGATCCAACGGTCAACATTCAAAGTTATTCGTACACTATATAGTGGTAAGATAAGATAATGGAGTAGTTTTCAATTGGATCCTTAGCACCAATCCTGACCGTTGGGCTGTTAGATCCAATGGTTCAGAGTACTTGGATTCATGTTGAATAGTACCTAGAGCAAACTTCACCATGTTCTAGAACCATCATGTCACCACCCCCAAAATATCATAGCATAGTAGGTTATATTCTCTCTACTACAATGGAGCAGTTTTGAATTGGATCTATAGCACCAATCCTGACCGTTGGGCTACTAGATCCAATGGTTCAAAGCAGCTGTATTCATGTTGAATAGTACCTAGAGCAAACTTTAACATGTTCTAGAACCATCATTTCACCACCCCCAAAATTTCATAGCACTGTAGGATGTATTCTCAATATGGGTGGATAGTTATTACTAATAGACTTAATGTATGCATTTTTTTCTCTAACAAGAATATTGGGTAATAACAACTTAACATTTGTTAAATCACATTTCATACAATATATACGTGTGTGGCACGTCCCTTTTGATCAACACATGAGACTCGAAATAATAGATGTTTGACATATCATCACTATATACAATTTTAATAGGTAAAGCATATAAAAATATAAATTTGATCAGTATCTATAAAGTATGGGTGTATATTTGGTTCTTGTACTTTGTATATCATTTAGAAGTCAATGATTATTAGCTATCTAAAACTTGAAAATTCTGGTAACATGCTCTAGAGAAACGAGGGAGAAGATTCTAGAATGATGGAGAAGTGTGTTTTGAGTTGTGTGCATACCATTCATTGTGATGAAGACTATCAATAAAATCTTCTAGATGCAATGGAAAAGAAGATCCAACGGCTGGAAATGTTAGGATTCGCGAGTCTTGAGCCAATGGTCAATATTCAAAGTTATTCGTACACTATATAGTGGTAAGATAAGATAAGATATATATGTAGAAAAATGTCAAAATACACTTATCCATCATTCTAGAATCTTCTTGATTGTTTCTCTATACCATGGTTCTAAAATTTTCAATTATTAGGTAGCTCATAAACATTTATTTCTACATGATATAAAGTGCAAGAACCAAATATACACTCATACTTTAGAAACGTGGCTCAAATTCATAGATATTTCAAGATTTACCTATATAATGTTATATACTAATAACATGTCATGCTTCTGTATATTATGTGAATTTCATGTGCAAGGCACGTGCATCTTACTAGTACTACTACGAAGAGCATGGCTCGGCTCCATGATGGAGGAGCAGGACCCGACTACTAATTTTAATTGCTTGATTGTAGGGTCCTTTGTGTTAAATGTATGGACTTGGATGTGATTTTCACCTTTTTAAGGTCCTTGGTGTAACATGTACGCATGCACTAGCTGTGTTAATTATTGAAGCATCTCACTCCTTCAGGACATACCCCAGTCAAAAAAATAAAGTGCCACCACCCGATTTTCAGAAAACACGGACATGTTTTGTTACAATTCCCTAGTCTTAGGATGTTTCAAGCTTTCCTATATATTAGCTAACTACACCCATGCACTCAAATAACTTTAAGTTGATTTAAAGAAAGTAGGTCAAATTTGAACTACAAGTAAGCGCGATAGATTCTTTCTTGAATTTGCAAGAGATCCAACAATCAGCAACGTTGGAATCTATCAATCTATATCCAATGATCAATGTTCAAAGATATCCGTGTTATATATCTTATTAGTAAGTTGCACATGCCTTGCACGTGAGAATCAGATAGTAGAAGTATATGCCATATCATTTTTTTTCTACTACTATAAAGGAGCAGTTTTGAATTGGATCCATAGTACCGATCCTGGCCGTTGGGATGTTAGATCCAATGGTTCAGAGTAGGTGGATTCGTGTTGAGTACTACCTAGAGCAAACTCCACCATGTTCTAGAACCATCATGTCATCCCCCAAATTTCATAGCATAGTAGGTTGTATTCTCAATATGTGTAGATAGTTATTATTAATAGACTTATTGTATGCATTTTTCTCAAACGAGACTATTGGTTTATAACAACTTAATGTTTGCTAATCAAATTTCATACAGTATATACATGTGTGGCACCTAACTTTTACTAGATTAGATCAAATTATAATAGGTGAAGCCCAAAAATAATTATAATTTCGAGCTACGTCCATAAAGTACCGTTGGATCTTAATTCTATCCATTCTAGCATCTAGAAGATACTATTGATAGCCTTTAGCACACTAAAAGATATGCACAAACCTCAAAACACACTTCTCAATAATTTTAGAATGTTCTTCGTCATTTCTCTAGAGCATGGCGAGTACTATTAGGTAGCTAATAAGTTGATTACTACTACTCCCTCCGACCCATATTAGTTAACTTGGATTTGTCTAGATACAGATGTATCTAATACTAAAATATATCTAGATACATCCATATCTAGCCAAATCTGAGTCAACTAATATGGGTCGGAGGGAGTACATGATACAAAGTATAAGAACCAAATATACAACGGATATTCTATGGACGTGGCTCAAAATTATAATTATTTTTTGAGCTTCACCTATTATTATATTTTTTAGTAGTCCTAATTATCAGAGTTGGGCATGTGGGTTCAAATCCTTCGCATGCTAGAAAAGTGATTTTACGGTGCACGCTATCTAGCAGGGAGGGGAGAAATGTGGGTTCACGTCCTTTCCTGAAACACAGTCTACGTGACGAGACGGTACAATACTGAGCCAGGACATGACAGCTTGCTACTCTAGCACTCTATCTATAACTCCAGCAGGCATCCTCGATCCACTGCAGAAGACCGATGAGGGAACATGCAAAATTAACACCCCTCGTTCAAAGAGCCTCCCATCTTCCCCATCTCCGGCGATCCCATTCACTAACGCTGGCTAGCCGCATTTTGGATCCTCTCGAGCGCGACACTTCCTAAATTTTCCTAGGCATTTTTCGCCCGCTGCATCGGTTCTTGCAGGACTCCATCACTCTCCTCCAAGAAACCCCAACAATCATATTTGAATCTACCCTCGCCCCTAGTACATCTAGACGGAATGGCGGATTTGATGCACAACATTCGGTACAGTGGCTAGAGCAAGGTCAGCGACGATGCCATCAAATAAATCGCTATGTGTATGGACACTACCAACACCGTCCCGCTGGCTGCATGCTCCAAGGAGTTGCACCGCCAACTCGTCGGTGGAAAAGGAAGAATATGCCCCAATGTCGGTTGCGGGACATTGGTCGCCTTCCACGACTTCCTCAACCACAGGATGGCGTGCCTGCATGTCCCGTGCAACTGCACTGAGCTTGGTTGCGAGTTTGTCGCCCCGCACACAGCGCTCCTCACTCACCTCGAAAAACCCCAGTCAATTGAAGTGCAGAGTTTCCACTACAGTGAGGAACACAGCTACATCCCTCAGCCTTTGCTAGCACCTGGCTCATGGAGAGTAGAGACCTGATACGTCCATTTTGCATCACTATTCTATGTCATAATTCACTGTTATTCATTTATATATTTCATATTAAGAGATGATACTTATGTTATTTCATCTGTTTTTGCATGGTTGATGACTTTTGGAGCATGGACCACTGCAGTCAGGATTCTAATGGAAAAGGTGCTGTTTGGAGGCAAAAATCGCGAAGATCAGAAAATCCGGGAAAATATACGGAAAATCTTATTTTTTCAGAAGACGAAGGCTGCTAGAAGGAGGAGTGGAGATGGGCCACAGGGGGCCCACACCACCCCCTGGCGCATGCCACCCTAGGCCCCGCCACCAGGTGGTGTGGCCGCCCTGGCCCACCTCTGGCTCTCCCCTCTGGCGTATATATTCCTCCCGAAACCCTAAGACTCGGTGAGCGACCAGTGAAATATTCCGCCGCCTCTGCGGGGCAGAAAACACAAAGAGAGAAAGATCTCTCCGGCAGACAGATTTCTGCTAGGGGAATTCCTTCCCAGAGAGGGGAGATCATCGCCATCAACACCACCATCAAGCTGGACTTCATCGGGATCATCACCATCACCACCATCATCACCATCAGGACCCTCATTACCATCTACATATTGCTGTAACAATTGGGTTGAATCTTGCATAGTTCTTAGGGGAAACTTTCCCGGTGTTGATTACTCTTTGTAGTTGATGCTATTGAGTGAACCGTTGAATTATAGTTTATGTTCAGATTGTTATACATCATTATTCGATCTCTGATCATGATCCATATGATGTCTTGTGAGTACTTCGTTTTGTTCTTGATGAAATGGGAGAAGTCATGTTGTTAGTAGTGGAGTTGTGTTGAGAAAGATTCAATAGTTTGATATTTAAGTTGTGGTGTACTTCTTCTAGTGGTGTCATGTGAACGTCGACTACATGACACTTCACCTATATGGGCCTAGGGGAATGCATTGTGTATTTGGCAACTAATCGTAGGGGTCGCCGGAGTGACAGAAACCTGAACCCCCGTTACGAAACCATTGCACAAGGGACGTACGGGTCTTAGAGTTTAAAGCCGTGGTTAGGTTTCTACCTTAATTACTTTCTTGTACTTACGGATGTTTGCAAGGGGTATAATCACAAGTATGTATTAGTCCTAGGAAGGTTGGTGCATTAGCACAGGTTCACCCACACAACACTTAGCAAGCTAAAGAAGATTAATCAACTATATGAAGCGAAAGCACTTGATAGTCTTCCCATGTGTCCTCGAGAATGTTTGGTCATCTTATGTAATACAACCGGCTTGTCCTTTGCTGCATAAAGGATTGGGACACTTGCTGCATTTATTCCTACTGTCTTTTATTTACTCGTACTTTGTTTACTTGCTTTATCAAAAAACCCTAAAAATCCGTTTGCTAAGTATTTGCAGAGAATTCCTGATGCATACCACTAGCCAGCACCTTCTGCTCCTCGTTGGGTTCGACACTCTTACTTATCGAAAATACTACAATACACCCCCTATACTTGTGGGTCATCAAGACTATTTTCTGGTGCCGTTGACGGGGAGTGAAGTGCTATTGGAGAGTGGAACTGGTAAAGGAAACTTCTACTATGAGTATTGTTTACTTCTGTTAGTTGCTTTATTTTCGTTATGGATAATTTGCTGAGTTTCTTATTTGGTAATGCTACTACCACTGCTAAGGTAGTAGATTAGCCACCACCTGCTGAGAATGATGTTTTTAAAATACCTACAAGAATTATTGATCGTGTTATGGTAACTACTATGTTGGGGATGGAACTGTCCATTCCGGTGATCATTTACTCTTTATACACGAATTATGCGGGTTGTTCAAGTGTGCAGGTATTACTACAGATCAAGTTAAGAAGAAGTTATTCTCATTATCAATGAAAGGAAGAGCTGAGGAATGGTATAAGCTGCTGAAGAATGGTCAAGCTCTTGAAAGGGAGGAAATAGTGCCTCTCTTTTATTCAAAGTTTTATCCTCCTAGTGGGATTCATAAAGATCGGAATCAAATATACAACTTCTGTCCTCTTGATGGAGAGAGTACAGCTCAAGATTGGGGGAGATTGAAGTTACTAATGCTCAAATGTCCCATTCATGAGCTCCCCAACAATATTATTATCAATAACTTTTATGCAAGGCTTTCTCTACATGATAAGGATTTATTGGCTGCTTCTTTTGTTGGATCATTCACTCGCATGGAAGAAGAAGCTAAATGGGATCTTCTGGACCGTATTCAAGATAATGCTGAAGCTTGGGAGAATGACAAAGGAAGAAAGTCAGGTATAAATTATGATTATGAATGCATTGAATCTTTTATGGGAACTGATGACTTTCAAAATATTAAAAATGCTTATGGTCTAAACTCTCAAGCTATTGCTTCTTATTTTAAGACTTTTGCTTCCTACATTAAAGTGCCTAAAAAGAAGTGGAATAAGTATCATGAACCTTATAAAGATGTTGCTAAGAGTGTTCCTGCAAGAAATATTGAAGGTTATACTGCTAATCATGTTTTACCTAAACCTTATATTGAGAAAATGCCTTTCCCAGTTAAGATAAAGGAACATTCTATGATAGCTAGTATGGTTAATGAAAGTACGAATGAAGCTATTGAACCTGATAAACAAATGGTTGATGAACCTATAATAGCAAATGTGAAAGACTTTGTTACTAAATATGAAGAAGAGGGACACACTATCCTTTGTAAGGATACCTCTAATATTATTTCACAAAGTAGTGTTATGAGAGCTAGTATTCCTATGTTTTCTGTTAGAATAAGTGATTATTGTTACGATGGTCCTTGTGATAGTTATATTGTTAAGTTTATGCATGATACTTAAAGTTACTCTAAGAGAGGGAAAAGTGTTCTTATGTATCTCAATAATATCAAGTTTCCTCGTTTTATGCTGAAAGTTTTTATGTTGGACTTCTTTTGCCTTCCCATGCTAGTAGCCTCTGGTTTCAACAACTTGTTTGTTTACAAAATTCCCTTGCATAGGAAGTGGGTTAGACTTAAACATGTGTATTTTTGCTTCTTAATGCTCTCTTTCACGTCAATTCATATTCCTAAGTGAGCTTCATCAAAATTATCATGCCCATCTTGATGGCTATAAAGAAAGAGTTTTTTGGGAGACAACCCATTTTGTTTTTGCTTTCAGTTTGTTTTTGTTTCTTTGAGTTTTGGAAGTTATTACTTCGGTAATAACCTCTCCTTATCCTTTTGTTTGGTTTTTATGTCAAGATCAACCTCTAGTGAGAGAGAAGTAAGATTTGGGGAAGTTGCTGTCCCGAAACAGATTTTTGTGCTCCACCGCAAAAAATCGTGAGAGATCTTTGTATGAAGGATTGAGCTGTAATTTTTTGTGCTTTTGCCCCAGATTGTTATTTAACTTTCGTTAGTTTTGCATTCTTTGATTTGAGCAACAAGATTTTCGAAAAAATTGATCTTTACCTGCTGGTCTGTTTTGAGAGATTATGCCACTCTTGCATTTGCTTCTTTATTCGATTTCCTTTTTGAATTCTTTTTGGGTCTTCAGAAGGAGTTGCTACAGTAGCTTATGTTTTGATGGTTTTCAGTTGAAGTTGAACTCAAAAGGTTTTATCACTTCACTTGTACTAATGTTGCTAATGAGAACTGTGTGAAGTTTTGTGTGAAAGAAATTTCCAGGTAGTGGAGATAATGGTGTAATAAGGAAGTGAAAGGTTTTATGACTCAAGTAATAAGTGTATGAAGATGAAGATATTGATGTTATTCAAGTGGTGACTCCGGAAGAATCTACTAAATACCAAATTCAGGGACCTCCAGAGTCCGTTTTCAAATAGGTAACTGACGAGGGTTTAACTCATCAATGCCCATTGTTATGGACTTGGGTTTTAGAGAAGGAGGGGGCGCTGGAGACATCTATCGGCTAGCAAAAAAGCACACAGGGGACTCCAAGATTTACCCAGCTTCAGGCCTCGTAGAGGTCCCTACTCCTGCTTGTCTGCTCGTGGAATTATCAGAGGAATCGAGGATTACAATGGTGCGCAGATGCAATCTGGTGAGGGTTGTGGAAACTAAGGTTGTGTGTCCTTCTCGCCACCCCCTCCTAGCCTTTATATAGATAGGCTAGGTCTCGGGTAGCTAGTCGAGTCGGTTACAGGTTAGGGTTTTCCCCTTTGAACTTTCTATCTTTAGCTTCTTCTTGTTCTTCAAGCAATCGAGAGTCCGTAGGCTACTCGAGTCCTCTCTTGGGCCTTGGCGACACCGTGGGCTCTCGCTGTATTCAGGCTGTATATACCAAACTCGAGTACCTGTAGGGTATACCCATGTCAGTAGCCCCTGAGTGTCCAGTGGAATCGCAGATTCGACTGGGGACTTTATGAAGGCTTTTGAGTGCATGAATGAGTATATTTTCGACTGATTTGTTTGTGTCATAGGGATTGTTGATGTGCGTGCCTGATTTAACCGACGTATCGTTATTAGTTAACTACCTTAGAGTAAAACAACGCAATCTACTCGAACTCGAGTCCCCGGACTCGAATCCGGAAAAGTGCTGGTGTAATTCGACTCAAGTCGCAGAGGTCTTACAGGAGTCGAATTCCAGTTATATGGGTGTGAGCACTCGACGCGTCCGTCAAGGCATATTCATCGTACTTGCAGGCATGGATATATTTCTGGTAGTACGCAGCTTAATGCGTTGCCAGGCCTTATTCAGGTCTTACCTTCACGCTGCAAGCGTGGCATCCAAATTTTATCATCCCAGAGATGATTCGGGTGACCCAGGAGACGCAGTCTCTTTGTAGGGAAAAATTCTGAGGCGGTGTCGCCATAAACATCGAGTGTGGATGTTATCAACACACAGTAATTTGTACAAATAATCATAGGGTGCGCGACCAGCGCTCCCTATGGGAGTAGCCCCTGAGTGCCTGGTTGAGTCGAAGACTCAGGCAGGGACTAAAGAACTTTCGCGACTGCTGTCATCTTTTGTTTGCTTATTTCAGTCGAATTTGTTTCCGGTGCTCCCTATGGGAGTAACCCATGCCCATAGTCGAACCGTGTTTCGACTGGTTGGGTTTTCCTTGGTTGTCCATGTTCCTGCAAAAGAAGAAGAAAAATCGTAGGGTCCGTGACCAGCGCTCCCTATGGGAGTAGCCCCCGAGTGCTTGGTGGAGTCGAAAACTCGAGCAAGGACTAAAGTAATCAAAGTCTTCTGCTGCATAGTTGTTGATGACGTCATTGCTGACGATTTCATGACCTCAGTTGCCCACGTGAGCGAGTTTGACGGGACGTGACGAGCGGTGGGTCCCACTCCCTGACTCTGATTTGACTGGGCGTGCGTAATCTTTATTTTAACTGCGCCTCCTCAATTTCCACGCGTAATGGGAGCAGTGGGGGGGACGGTTCGCATTTTTGCTCCTCCACGTGTCAAGCACGATGAACGCCACACGTCCAGTAGGGTTTTTCTGAGCCGTTGGATTGCATCTTCCAGGGGTTAAGTAGTGACGCTGCGACGGTAATTTCTCATCTGCTTTCATTCATCCTTTGCCTCCATTGCCATTGCCGCTGCTCCTGTGCTTTCTCTGCGCTCTTTTTCTTCCGCGGCACTGGACTAGCTCCGCACGTTTCCTAGCTACTTCCTTCGGTCGCATCGCCACCACGCAATAGGGAAGAAGAAAGGGGGTGTTGCGGCCAATTCTGTGGCTACCGCTACCGCGGCAAAGAAAAAGGGAGGCTCCGCTGCTGCGGGCAGCAGCACCGCCGTCGGCCGGAAGAAGAAGGGCACGGGCACCCGCGTCACGAATGGCGCGTGGCGTCCCTCCGTCATCAAGTACTCTGATCTTTGTCTTCTTCTCCAAGACGGAGTGTTGTCCACCGTAGTCGCCGACGCGTGCGTTCCCGGCGGTGAGGTAATCCCCTCTCCTCCTGCCGGTTTTTGAGTGATGTTCTTAGCGTTCATCATTCGCGGCCTTTCTCTGCCCCTGCATCCTTTCTTCAGGGGTCTTCTTTGTTTTTATGGGCTCCAGCTCCATCAGCTGTCCCCAAATTCCATCCTCCACGTAGCTTGCTACATCACTCTCTGCGAATGCTGGCTCGGAATCGAGCCGCATTTTGGCCTCTTCAAACGCCTCTTCAAATTGAAATGCCAATCGGCATCTGGCTCCGTAGTCTACGATGTAGGCGGCTGCGGAATCCATGTCGATCCATCTGCCACATATTTCGACATCAAGCTGATGATGTCCGTCTAAGGGTGGAGGGGCAAGTGGTTCTACGTCCGTGACGAGAAAGCTGACGAAGAACACTTTGGACTCGCCCCCTTCGACCCCACAACGCCGTGCCAGAGGAAGCGCTCCTGGAAGAATGTGGTCATGCCTGGCGAATCCACGGAGACAGAAGTGCTATACAAGCGCGTCTACGACCTAGAGAGTCGCATAGGCAAAGAGGAGGGAGGCTGCGCCCTCATTCGCACGTGGCTACGCCGTCGCGTCCAGCCCCTGCAGGCCAGAGTTCACCCCATGTTTCAGTGGGATGGCGCTAACGATGTCACTCGCGTGTCTGCCGATGGCATGTCCGCAAGTGAGGTAGACAAAAGGGTTCGACTAGTCACCAAGTACACCGTCGAGGATGTGCTCCCCAGTGAACCAGTTGTTCCTCCGTTCGATGCTTCTAACCCTCCTCCTGAGGTATAGTTGTGCTACACAGTAGCTTAGTTTATCGATTGGTTCTCTGTGTTTCTTATCTTTGCGCTAATTTTGTTGTCTATATGCAAGATTGGGCGGTATCACCCTGTATGCCCCCTCTTCCTGAGGGGGTTATTCCTCGTGAAGCCTTGGAAGAGGATGAGTCGGAGTCGACCGTTCTATCCGATGTGGAGGAGGAAGCCCCCGAGTCGGGTAGTCCGGATACTCGCAAGTGTTCGCGCAGCAAGGATTCCGATGCGTCTTCTCCTTCGACTCCGAAGGGCACAGGCGTTGGTGCGGAATCGCCCATCCCTGCTATTCCTGTGAGCGCCGTGGCGCCATCTTCGCGCAAGAAGATGCGACTGCCAAAGGAGTCCTCGTCAGAGTCGGGGGAGCCAACCTTTGACTTTGATAAGTTTGATTGGTAAGTATTCGAGTTGTCCTTTTTGAGTTTGGCACTAGCTTTGCCTTGTCCTTGATGTTGGTTTTGTCTTGTAGTCAAGAGGCGTCGTCATCTTCTGGCGACGTCCAATTTTTGAAAGAATCAGGAGTCACAACTTCAAGGGCCAAGAAAGAGGTCGAGCGTGCTCCTTTCCCTCCATTGGCGGCCCACTCCAGGCACAACTCTTCCAGCTCTCCGCATGAAGAGGAGCATCGAATGGTTGCCCAGATGACGGCACACCAGACGACTTCGGAGTCATCGGAGGATCATGTAAGTGTAGGATTTCTTCTTTTAATGTTGCAGTCGATGTTATCTATTGCTTCTGCTAATCCCTTGTTGTGCGATAGCTCCTTGTGAAGGAAGCCGCTCACTTGGCGGAGCAAGTGCTTGTGATGGGCCGCCAGCATGCAATGCTGGAGACGCGTCATAGCGTGGTCGAAAGTAAGTGTTCTTCACTTCTTCTTCTTCTTCTTCTCCTTTTATATAGTCGACTGATAGTCAATCCCTTTTGTTTTGTAGCTAAACATAATGCCCTCCTGCGCAACGCTGCCACCATGGAGAAAACACTCACCACGGTTGTGAAGGGTTGCGATGAGGCAATTGCGGCGCGTGACGAGGCATAGAGGCATGAAAAGGATCTATGTGCCTCCATCGCGTCCAGGGAGAAGTTGTTCGAAGAACAGCTTTTCCCGATTGCCAAGGCCCTCTCAGGTACCTTTCTTGGATATCATTATTGTTCTCTTGTTCGATGTTTGCCGTTGGCACTGATGTTTGTGTCCATGTATGGGTTTATCTACAGATGCTGGCGGTTTGAGATTCGACCCTCAGGCCCTTCGCCGCGACGACGCTTTGGCGGGTGCGCTTTCAGCAGTCGAGGACCGCAGCGCCGCCGTTCAGGATATGCTTTCCAAGGCCAAGGGCGTGCTCAGTCGCCTCCGGGAGGAGTTGATGCCCAAGGCTGAGCTAATCGAGAACATGGATGAGCTGGTGGAGTCTCTCGCCGGGGGTGTTCCTTCAAGCTTCAAGAACTCACTCCGTGCGGCTGGCGCGTCCATGTCACTTGCCATGGTGCAGGCCCACGGAGTCGAGGTTGATCCTGCAGCAGTTTCGAAGGCGATGCCCGTTAGCGTGGACGGCCAGCAGGTAGTCTTTGCTCCCTTCACGGCTGCCTGTGGCAAATATGGGCAGCAGCTGATAAACACGGTTGCGAAGTACTCTGAGGAGCTGCGGCGAGCCAAGAAGGCGGCAAAGGCTGCGGCATCAGGGGCTGGCGGAAAGTCAGTGGCATCTGACACTGCCACGGACTCGATGTAGCCCCCGAAGCCGTCGAAGTCGAAGAAGCCAATCGCTCCTCAGTAGCTTTGTAATAGTTGATTAGTTTATGCCTTTTGCCTAGAACATGCCTTTTGGCGGGTGTATCTGCTGAAACTTTTGCCAATCTTGTATTCACCTGAATCTTTTGTTTGTGTGTCGATTTGATCGTCTTATTTGCTTCTATCTTGGCTTGTGGTAGGGTACATCAAGTGATCCTTTGAGGGAACCTCAGGACTCGCCGCCCCTTGATGATACTTTGGTACCGCCGCGCTCCAGGGTGGATGAGTTGTCGCTGCTTTCGCGACTACGTGACCGCGTGAAGCAGCTGGAGCATGAATTGCCCGTGCTCCGCGGTAACGTGGATGTATGGAAGTCAAAGGCGGAGAAAGCCACCGCCCGAGAGCAGTATCTGCTGGGAGAGATGACGCAGCTTGGCGACCAATTTAAGTGTTAGTTTGCTTACTCTTATCTTTTCTTGTTGTCACTCGTAGTGATGTGATGTCCTTATGCTTCCGTTGTTGCTTTAAATAGTTGTCAGCCATCTGCAGGATGAGAAGGATAGGATTGCCATTCGCATGCATGATCTGACCCAAGAGTAACTTCAAGAGAGTGGATACTTCTGGGTGGATCATGATCGTGCGATTGCGCTGGCGACCCTGCAGGATCATGCGTCGCGAGTGCTACACTTTCTGAAGAAGTCGCAGTCATGCTTGAAGAACATTTATCAGACGAGGTTTCCGCTGGATGTTGCTCCCTCAAGCCTGCTAGCCCTTCTTGCCAAGTTCCAAGACTTGGCTGCGGTTCGCGAGTGCGTAAGGCAATAGTTGGTGGCTGGTGCCAAGGCTTCTCTATCGCTAGTGCGACTGCATAGGCCTGACGTCGATGTTGCGGCGATTGCGGCTGGGCCACCTGCACCACCAGCAGGTTCTGCTTGGAATATGGTGCCGCACTACCAGGCAGTGGATCGCCCAGCAAAGGAGATCGTCAATTTCTTCGAGGAGCAGACCAACGTTCCTTTGTTGCAGTAGTAGCTTAATTTGTGTCATGCACATAAGTGTACCAATGTTGTAAGGTTTGTATATACGTTGTGTATAATTGACTGTCGATTATGTATAAAGAGCTTGTTAGCGTGTAAGTGCGTTGCACTATGCGATTCCTTTTCGTTAGCCTGGCCATGCTCTTATATCAGTCCCTTGTCAACCTGTCAGGTGCGTTGCAGCTGAGTTGATGTTGTGTCAAGGGTTTCGATTGATGTGCCAGCTACTCAGGATATCGCGTTGTAGTTCGTAGAACAGGTGCCTATAGGGTGGCGCAGTCCCCGAGTGGATAAGTTGCGGAAAAATAAAGGAGAACACAGAGTTTCGGGGCACTTAGCTTTATTTATTCATGGGACAGTACGAAGTACAATGTATAGGCTAAGTAGCCTTGGCTGAGATCCTTATTTGTGATGTAAAAGTAAAAACGACTAAGGGTAGAAGCGTCGCAGCTGCGCGACGTTCCAGGGGTTGGAGTATGCGACTCCTGTCTCTAAATCTTGAAGGCGATAGGCGCCACCTGGGATTACTTCTGTAATCATGTATGGTCCCTCCCAGGCGGAATCAAGCTTGAGATGTCCTTGCTGCTTCAGTCGTAGGACCAGGTCGCCTTCGACAAAGGATCTGGGGCGTAGCCTTCTACTGTGGTAGTTTCGCAGGTTCTGCTGGTAGATCGTTGATCTTTCTGCGGCGATTTCCTTTCCCTCGTCAAGGAGGTCGACAGATTCTTCGAGTGCGAGGGATGACTCCTGTTCACTGGAAGCGACCACGCGCGGTGCCTTGTATCGTACCTCGGCGGGGAGCACCGCTTCGGCCCCGTGCACCATAAAGAACGGGGTGTAGCCCGTAGCACTGTTTGGAGTTATACGTAGGCTCTAGAGTACTGATTGCAGTTTATCTGGCCAGCAACCCGCGGCTTGTTGGAGAGGCCGGAGGAGTCGCTTCTTGATGCCACCGCAGACGAGCCCATTCGCCTTTTCAACCTAACCGTTGGTCTGTGGATGTGCTACCGAGGCGTAGCTGATATTGATTCCCAGATTCTCACAGAATTCTTGGAACTCCTTGGATGTGAAATTTGTTCCATTGTCTGTGATGATGCTGTGTGGTACTCCGAAGCGGAAGACGATGGACTCGAAGAACTTGACCGCATTGTGCCCTGATTGATTGGTCGCTGGCATGGCCTCTATCCACTTGGTGAACTTGTCGACTGCCACAAGGAGGTAGACGTAACCTCCTCGTGAGGATTTGGGGAGTTTCTCGACCATGTCGAGTCCCCATTGCATGAAGGGCCAGGCCAATGGGATCGGCCGGAGCTCTGCGCCAGGCGCGTGCAGTTTGTCCGTGAATCATTGACACGCGTTGCATTTCTGGACGATGTCCTTGGCATCGTGCATGGTCGTAGGCCAGTAGAACCTAGCTCACAGAGCTTTGGCCACGAGGGCGCGACTGCCCGCGTGGTGACCACAGGTTCCCTCGTGGATGTCGAGTAGGACAACTTTTCCATCAGCCGTGGAGACGCATCACTGGAGCACTCCTGTGATACTGCGCTTGTATAGTTCGCCATTGATAACAGCGAATGCCTTGGATCGCCGCGCGATGTGCCGTGCATCAGTTGGGTCGTCCGGTAGCCTTTTGCTGAGGAGGTACGTGATGTACGGCTGAGTCTAGGATGATTCGATCATCATGACGCTCATTGGTTCTTCGAGTCCTGTGTCCAGCTCCAGGTCGTCGAGTGCCATTGACTCATTGGGTGGCGTAGCCCCCGAGTCCGTTGCTGCGCTTGTTTTCTTCTCTGCTGCCTTTGGCTTGATGGAGCGTTCGCAGATGCGCTCGAGAAATACCCCAGGTGGTATGGGGGCGCAGGTAGAGCCTATGTTGGCGAGTGCGTCTGCCTCTTCATTGCTTTCGCGGCCTACGTGGCACAGCTCGCAGCCGTCGAAGTCCCCTTCGAGTGTGTCGTAGAGGTCGCGGTAGGCGATCATGTTGTCGTTCAGTGCATCGCACTCATGCATTGTTTGGTTGACAACCAACTTGGAGTCACCGTAAATAATGAGCCTTTTAGCGCCGCAGGCTTTTGCCATCCTCATCCCGTGTAGCAGGGCCTCGTATTCAGCTTCGTTGTTGGAGGCGGTGAACTGCATTCGCAGGATGTACTTCAGCTTGTCCCCTTGAGGTGATGTCAGTATGACACCTGCACCTGCTCCGTCCTTCCGCTTGGATCCATCGAAGTGCATTGTCCAGAGTTAGGACATATCTGGTTTGTCAGGGAGCTGGTTCTCCATCCAGTGCACGAGGAAGTCAGGGAGAACTTGCGACTTGATTGTGTCGCGCTTTTCGTATGAAATGTCTCGTGGAGAAAATTCTATCCCCCAAAGCGCGACACGTCCCATGGCGTCGGGGTTATTGAGGATATCCCCCAACGGGGCGTTGTTGACCACCATGATTGAGTGTTCCTGGAAGTAATGGCGCAGTCACCGGGCGGTCATGAAGACGCCGTATGCCAGCTTCTGGTAGTGCGGGTACCGCTGTTTTGTTGGCGTGAGGACTCACTAAGGTAGTATACTAGGCATTGTACCCCGTGGACCTTGTTTTCCTCGGCTCGCTCGATGACAAGCACTATGTTGACCACCTGGTTGGTGGCGGAGATATACAACAACGGTTCACTTTCTCGTGGGGTCACCAGTACTGGTGAGGTGGATAATAGGCGCTTGAGGTCTTCGAATACTTCCTGCGCTTCGTTGGTCCACTCGAACCTTTCAGTTTTGCGGAGGAGTTGGTAGAAGGGCAGTGTTTTTTCCCCCATCCGGCTGATGAATCCACTGAGGGCCGCGATTCACCCAGCCAGTTGCTGGACGCCTCTTATGTTTTTCGGCTTCTCCATGGCCAGTATGGCTTTTATTTTCTTTGGGTTCGCCTCGATTCCTCTCGCGGAGATGAGTTACCCGAGTAGTTGCCCAGATGGTATGCCAAAGGCGCATTTGTCTGGATTGAGCTTGATCCATTAGCGGTCGAGGTTGGCGAAGGTTTCGCGCAAATCGTCGATTAGGGAGGCTTCCTCCTTGGTCTTGATTACTATGTCGTCGACATAGACTTGAATGTTGCGACCAAGTTGCTCTTTGAGGCAAGCCTACATGCACCGCTAGTAGGTGGCTCCTACGTTTTTTAGCCCGAAAGGCATTGTGTTGTAGCAGAACACACCGAAGGGTGTTGTAAACGCTGTTTTTTCTTGATCCTCCTCCTTCATTCGAATTTGATTATAGCCTGAGTAGGCATCGAGGAAGCAGAGGCGCTCACATCCCGCGGTGGAGTCGATCATCTGGTCGATTCGCGGCAGCGGGAAGTGATCCTTTGGATAGTGCTTATTTAAAGAGGTGAAGTCCACGCACATCCGTAGGATATCCATGTCCTTTTTTGGTACTAGCACCGTGTTGGCGAGCCAAGTGCTTTCCTTGATCTCGCGTATGAATTTGGCGTCGAGGAGTATGTTGATCTCCATTCCGACTGCCTTTGCTCTTGGCTCAGATAATCGCCGGATTGTTTGCTTGACTGGCCTTGCGTCTGGGTTGACATTGAGTGCGTGCTTAGAGAATTCCCTGGAAACTCCTGGCATGTCCACTGGACACCAGGCGAAAATTTCCTAGTGCTCACAGAGGAATTCGACGAGCGCGAGTTCCTATGCGGGACTCAAGTTGTTGGCGATGAGGGCCGTCTTGGCGGGATCCGATGGGTGGACCTGCACTTTCTTTGTGTGCACCGATGAGTCGAAGGATAGAGCAGGCGAACTTGGCCAGCTCAGGGGAGGCAGACTGTTGTCTATCGACTCCTTTAGTCTCTCGAGTTCTTCCTGCATGCCAAAGGACTGGGAAATTCTGTTGAATTCCCTGTCGCAACTGTCGGATCTCTCGAAGCTCCCATTGATCATGATGATGCCATTAGGACCTGGCATTTTCATCTGCAGGTAGGCGTAGTGTGGTACTGCCATGAACCTAGCGAACGCGACATGTCCAAGGATGCAGTGGTATTGTGAGGGCTAGTCAACCACCTCAAAGTCGATGTGCTCGCGCCGGAAGTTCTTCGGCGTGCCGAATATGACGTCGAGGTTGATTTTGCCCAGGGGATATACACCTTTTCCTAGGACGATGCCGTGGAATGTTGTGTCCAAGGCCTCTAGGCAAGTGATGGCCTTCTACACCCGATTCGAGGGGCATCCTTTTTGGAGAATCATGGTGCCCATCGCCCGTGGGTATAGTTTGCCTCCGTGCTGCTGGTCCGGCGCAGCTGCATTTGGAGGTTGTCCCGGTGGTGGTGGCGGAGCTCCATGTGATACGGCACCTGGAGCGGCTTTGTAGCCTCTTTCGACCGCGTTGCGATTCATCCGAACCAATCCCTCATGTAGTTTGAGGAACTCGCGGCAGTCCTTGAGGAGGTGGCTGGACTTCTTCTTTCAATCATGCTTGTCGATGTAGAAGCGCACCGTGCATGGCCCGGACAATTTTTCTTCGATGGATGTTGCGGGTGCCTCATCACGGTTGCGGCGTTGCCACACTTGCGTGGTTTTCCTGGAGTCGCGGTATCCACCACTGCAGTATCGCTGTTGCGGTTATCGTCGTGTCTGTTGGCGTAGCCAGCTGCGACCATGTTGACGTCATCGCGGTCATCGTAGATGCGTATACGGCATTTGCCTCGGCGGTCACGTTTGTGCTCGAGTTCTGCCTCCTCGTCGGAGTGAAAGTGATTTTTCACCGAATCTTCTCCATCGGCCCACCGGTTCGCGATTTCCATCAAGTGGTCAATGGTATTGGGCTTTGAGCGGCCCAGCTCCTCACTGAGCTCTATGTGGCAGACGTCGCCGTTGAATGCGTCAATCGCGTGGTCTTCCGAGATGTTTTCTGCGGAGTTCTTGATGATGGACCACCTTTGGATGTAGGAGCGCAGCGATTCGCCCGATCTTTGCTGGCAGCATCTCAGCTCTTCGATTGATGCGGGCCGCTTGTATGTGCCCTTAAAGTTGCACACGAAGCTGTAAACCAGCTCATCCCAACTGCGAATGGATCCGCGTGGGAGGTTGTTGAGCCATGCTCGGGCGGTGCCCTGCAGCTGTAGCTGTAAGCATTGCATGGCCGTGCTTCGACTGCCTCCGTGGAGCCTGACGGAGGAGATGTGGTCCTCTAGCCAGATCTTTGGGTCCTGTAGGCTATCAAACTTCTGGTTCTCCGATGGGAGTTTGAACCCCTTGGGCATTTGCTTCTGCCTGATGGACCTGCTGAAGCATCTGGTGCCGCAGAGCTCCACGTCCTCCTCTTCTTAGTCAGTCGACCGAGCACGTCGCGCCCTTGATTTGTCGATCTTGCGCTGTGTGATGTCATCACGCGCGTCGTGGTCGTGGTCGTGTCGCCGTGAGCGGCGACGTCGAGACAGGTCGTGACTGTCATCACTGGATGAGGGCGAGGAGTAGCGCTTTGCTAGCGCTTTGCCTTTCTTTGGCTCCGGTGTTGGCTCCTTGTCGAGGGCGGCCTCGATTAATCCCAAGCCTGCGATCGTGGATCGGTGCATGGCGGCTTGGGGATCTCCAGCTGGCGGCTGGTTATTGAGGAGGTACATGGTGGCCGCTGTAACTGCAGCTTGTGGCGTGTTTGGGACCACATTGCCTCGTGTATCGACCGTCATGGAGTTGAAGTCGAGGACCTTTGCAGCCTCTATGCTTTCTTGCCTAGTGAGGTGGGCCATCCGAGATCGCCTCTTGTTTGCGAGGACCTCGTTTCCCTTTGAGGAGGATCCTTCGTGGGAGGAGAGCCCAGCACGTCGAAGACTTGATTCATCTGCCGCCCTTTTGCATGCTTTGAGTTGCGCGGTCATTTGCGCCTGGCGCTTAAATTCCTCCTTCAGGAGCCAATGGTAGCCCATCAGAAGTTCTTGCGAGGAACCAGGGGTAAAGGGTTGCCCCGCAGGGCCTCGCAGCAGCGAGCCCATTCAAGCTCATTGAGCCTGACTACGACGCGTTCGCCGGTCTGCTTGTTGGTTATGGATGGAGGTTCGATTGCTCCTCCATTGTTGACGGGGTGCGATCGCCACCGTTGCCGCCGTTGCTACCGTTGCCGCCATTGCCACCGAGAGGTGGGTCGGTTCCGTTACCGCGATTGCCTGTGTTGTCGCGGTTGGCGGAGGTATCGCCTGCGTTGATGATGATGCACATGAAGTGATTGGGGAAGCTGCTGCTTTCGCAACTCTCAGACCCGGAACTGTAGGGCTCCATCTTCAGTGGTCAGATCGCTTAGATTGGAGTCGCGACTACTGTCGCTGACCGTATTCTCAACTATTGTCGGGGCGTTGAGCTCACTGAGGGTGCTGAGCGATGGAGGGAACCATGATGCTGGGGCAATCGACGACACCGTCGGCTGATCAGGCAGGCGAAGCGTGCCCCTCTGACCAACTTGGAAGCGGAAGCTCCCTATTGTCAGGTTGATCCCGTCGCCCACGGACTCGAAAGCCGGGCGAGTGGCTGGCGTGTGGATGGTGAAGTCGAACGCACCGAAGAGCTGGCGAATCTCCGCTGTTACGGAGTTGTAGATCGCGGTTGATGGGGCCGAAGAACCCGCAACATCAGCACTCCCAATTCCCACAGACGGCGCCAATTGACGAGGGTTTAACTCATCAATGCCCATTGTTATGGGGATTGTTCGTCTACGGTACCAAAGTTGGCAGGCCAGCGCATGGCGGTACCTAAGTTGCCTGAAATTACCGTGTTTCGAAAAGTTGGGCCGCCAACTACTGAGAGGGGCCATTTCGAGGCAAACTCATCTCACCCCTACCAAATACAATCATTCCGTTAAACCGCCCCGTGAATTAGATGGTCGGGACCCACATGTCGGTTATCTGTCCGTCATGCGGGCGCCAACGCGGCAACCTCTTAGGCAAATCGAGCAGCTAAGTGGATTGGATGCGTTGACCAATTTCACAAATCCATTCCCAGCTTTCCCCTAGCACCGGCGGCGTTGGGATCCACCCTCCAGGCAGGACGATCCCTTTGGACATTTGACTTTCGGGGCCAAGTTGCTACGCCCAGTCGCTGATACCGAGCTCCAATGGTGCATGCCGTAGCCGCTGTTGCGAGGCTCTAGCCCGCCTCCTCCGCCGACGAGCCGAGCAGTTCGGAGGATGGCAGATCCTACTATCAAGGAAGAAGAAGTTCTGCCTACAAGCGGGTGAGCTACCCTTCTCTTTGCTATTCGCACTAATTACAACTGCTAGCTGGCTACTGAACCTCAAATTGTTCGTTAGCCCAACGCTGACAAACATATTTTGTCCACAGTTTTCTATCAAGTGGGATCTGCAGGGACCCCCCTTACCTGGTTGCGGTAGTCCTCTACAGGTACGACTCCAAGGGCAAGTGGTATGGAAGCCATTGTTTCACGATGGAAGAAGCGCCTGCGTAGATCTGCACTATATCTGGTATGGTTGCTGCTCTGTGTAATCATGTTGAAGTATGGCCGAAGCAGACTGCAAAGTTCAGCTTCATGGATGAACGTGGCATCATGGTTCCTATATCGTGTGACAGTCAGCTAATTGGGTTGATGAAAAGGTATGCTTCGGATTGCATGTTTGAGTTGAATTGTGATGTACTAGATGTGGAAGCTGCTGCAACTGGGAGTCGCCCTTCTATTCTTGGACAAGGTGGTTGCTCGAACGCAATTAGCTCCTGGTAAGCAAAGGTCGCTTGGGGTTCGCATGTTTGTGCTGAATTGTAATTTTTGTTTTATTTACTCTATAGATATTGGGCAGTTATGCAACAGTCTTGTTTCTTTGACAGGAAGCGCCGCAAGGTTAGAAACATGACTGCCGGGTCAGTCATTTTGCTGCCCGAAGAAACGAGGGGAAAGATGATGTTGGACACGATTCTGGTGCCCATTGTCCCAGCGATGCAGAGTACGTGAAGCTAAGAAAATTGGCACCGAGGAAGAGGAAGAAGGCACGAAATGAAGAAGCCATTGGACGTGAAGGCTTGGCACCCAGGCTGCGGAAGAAGGCTATTGGCAATGAAGATGCATAGTAGTGTGTTGAACTTGAACCTATATATGTAATTCTGTTAAATTCTGGAGCTCTGTGTGTGGCATGTTGCTCGGCGAAACAATCTACCCACGTTCTCTAAGTAAAATATAGCGCGACTTAGGGTTTGGAAATGCCCGAGTCAGTAGTTTAATCCGAAATTGTGATTGTGCCACTGCTATCTGAAAACAAGGATCCACCGGTTCCACGATTGCTGAGGGGCAGCAGGTCTCCAAATACGACGGAATGTAAGTGGCACAGAAATAAATTATTTAAGCTGCCACACTCCACGAAGCAGCAACTTATTTCAGAAGATGCACAACGACGTGGCAACATAAACAACAATGTTCTCTCCGATAATGCCCAGATGAGGAGGAAATGGGTACCACTTTCTGGCCTAACCTTGAGCCCGTCTATCTCACCGCCTCTCTGCTCCTGCATCCCCTGCATCTGGCGAAGCTCCCGGATCTCCAGTAACCGGGTGTACGTGCTTCCACTTTATAAATTGTGGTTGTGCCATTTGCATGCGGCCAAATCCACGTAGATTACGTTTAAACAAACCACCAATGTCAGAATACACTAGTAGAAAAGGGGTCTTTGGTCCACGGTCACGTTCCCAATCCGGGGAGAGAGATCTAAATCGAGGCAGAAATTGATCTAAATCACAATTTCTTCCACAAATTAATCGAGACAGAGATCTAAATCGAGGCATTTCATTAATTCAACCACAAATTCTTCTAAACAAAGGTGTGATTTCACATCCTACATTAATTCAACCACTAGTCAACAATTTCACTTCCGCTGCCGCCAGCTTCCTCGTCTTTGTCGGACAGAATCTCCACGATTTCCGCATTGTACGCGAGACGGAGCACCTCTTTGTGGTGAGCGGCGGCGATGACGATGAACTTGGTCCGTCTAGGGACGGACCAGAACCTCTCCCGCCCTTCTCGGTTGCGGAGATCCCGGTGCACCACGCGCCCGTAAACGATGCGGTTGCCAATCTTGGCCTTCTGCTCCTTCTTGAACAGCGCCGGCAAGTACGGGCTGGCCGCCGCGTACCGGGGCAGCGCCCTCTTCCATGCGGGCATCTGGTGGCGGCGCGCAGCGATTTCGCTCTCCATCATGGCTCCGCCGGGGACGAGGAGCGGAGCCACCGGCACCCCCGCATAGCTGGCGCCATCCGTGGGGCACCGTCGCGGCCGGCGGCGCGAGAATGTCGAAGTGCGCGAACATCACCACCTCGTAGAAGTTCAGCGAGGGCATCTCCATGGCGGTGAGGTGGAGATTGGAGAGGGAGCGAGGGGGTGGACGGCGCGGTGGAGATTGGAGAGGGCGAGGGGATGGGCGACGAAGCGACAAGCTGTGGCGCATCCTATTTGTACACGAGGACGACGAAGCGACAGGCAGAATATCCAAGGGGCATTGGTCAGACAAAAGGAAGTAATGCAGGGTTAAGACAGATTAATGGGCGACCAATTGTTTTACTCCCAGGACTCCGGGGCCAATAGTTCAGACCGCTAGGTCAACAAGTACAACTATTACAACTTAAAAAAAGGCACGGGGCTTAAGATAAATAGAACTAGTTAACACACATCTCCTTGATCTTCCTAATCTTAGCCCTATGCGCATCTTCCTGCGAGAGCAAGGATCGAATCGTCTGCTCCTTCCTTTTAGCATCTTCCTTGCACAGCTTCAATTGTTTCTCTGCATCTTTCCTCATGCACTTGTCAATACTCGTAGTTGTGAACTGCAAGACTTTGGCCTGGTGAAGATCCTTCTGATGGGGATATGCCAAAGGGGGTATGCCCAGCGGAACGTTCTGAGTGGGCCGAAAGGCCTGCGAGTGCGTCTGGAGGACAGCGACTGGACCATGCAGGAAGGGAAGGCCCATCGACTGGCGAGTGGAAGCCCAGAAGCATAGCAGAAGCCCAGTCGGATTAGGTCAAAAGCCCCCGGATCCTTATCCTGTTCGAGGACAACTTGTAAACCCTAGCGAGGTGATTCATATATAAACCTCCCTAGGGTATCCTGGAACCTTACGTTCCATCATACACCCCCTCAAGCGACTCCCTGCCTAGCCGCCGAGCTCACCACCCCTGTAACTCGCTCTCCCATAATCCAATCTAGTAGGAGTAGGTCTTTACCCTCCGGGGGGCCGAACTTGGATAAACCCATGTGCATCCGCCCCCATCTCGCACCGCAGATGGCCGCCAACTCTTCCTCACGAAACATTCAATCGCTGCCGATGGCAGCGACTGCCATGGCCATTTCCACGACAGTGGCGCCCACCGTGGGGCATAGCGGGACTAGCCTGAGTTCTGCGGCGAGACCCTACTCGCCAATCGATCGACCGATCGCCACCGGTCGCATGATCGCCATCGGTGGGATCTTACAGATCCTGCCCAGCAGTTATATCCCGGCATCACACCCGGTCACCCACGCCGCGGTGATGCCGGTCGGCTCCATCAACCTCTTCGTCGGCTTCACCGACGCGATCGACCCAGCCGCGACGGTGATCGTCGGCGGATCGCCGCCACACCGCGACCTGCTTTCGGAGGAGTAGGTCCGATCCATCAGGAGCCTCGTCACCAAGTACGACTCGGCTGCCAGCGACGCGATCGAGGCTAACGTCGCCACCAACGACGACACCCTGAACGACGACGCCGACTCCGCGACCCCTGCATCGGTCGGCGGATCTATCACCGCCGTGTCACGGGAGGACTCCATCACGCGAGTCTCCAACCCCGAAGATTTCGAGGACCCCTCCATCCTGGGGATCTTCGACTCCGACTCCAGCTCGGAATCCCCCGAGGATTTTCGCGCCAGATCCAATCGCTTCAACGCGATCTACATGGCGAGCAGCACGGCCGCCCCGCCAGGTCCGTTCTCCACGCCGATCCCGCCGACCGCGACGGCCACGGAGGTGGAGGAAGCCCGCATGCGGCTCACGGAGGCGCAACGCAATGAACTCGCCGAGCGCGAGAAATACCGCCTCGAGCGAGAAACGGCACGGGAGCTATCACTCTACCACCAGCGCCGCATCAGGACCCGCCTGAACCCCGACGTTCAGGGCCGTGTCCTGAATTTCAACGATGAGGGCAACCCCACGCGCGCCGCCGAGCGCGAATACTGTGAGAACGCGCCGCCAGGCGGGAGCAACCCGGCAAGACCACCACCTGGAGCGCCGGTGACTGGGGCTCCTCCACCACCCATGGTCCGCGCGTCCCCACCGGACCAACCGCGGATCATCATCTCGCCTCAAGCCCGTGACGCCAACGGGCTACCACTATACTCCACCCCGATGGACAACGTTGTCGCGGCTGACGCTGCGATCGCCAACCTCGATGTCCAGGGTGACGGCACGCTATAGATCCAGTACGCCAAGGCCCTACTCGTCAGGGCCGTCGAGCAACAAGCCGCGGGAGTCGACCCGTGGGGGCGAATGTACTCCCGCTCTTCGGCAAGCAGGGCGGCATCAAGCGGCCACCCCACCGTGGCCAACGCAATAGTTTGCCCACCACCCCAGCCCCTGGCAAATCAACCACGGGCCGCCAATCATGCGCTCTGAACCAACGAGCCGCGACCGGCAAACAACACGGTCGCCGCCAACAGGCAACCCATCGACGCCCGAACGAACATCATCAACAACCAGACGTGGCGGTCGCGCCAGCCCTACGACCTACGGCACACCCTCACCAACCGCGGCGAACCGGAGCCAGGAGGTTCGCTCAGCCGAGTCGGGCCGCAATGCTTTGGACCAATGATTCACGGGAAAAAATACCCCGCCAACTTCAAGGCCCCTAAGGAGATCAAGAAGTACGACCCAACGTACGACCCTGCCGTCTGGTTGGACACATACCTCATGGCAATGGGGATCGCAGGCCACAACGACCTGCTCGCCGCTCGCTACCTCCCCCTGATGATGGAGGGTGCGACCCGGCAGTGGATCAACACCCTCCTTCCCGACAGTATTGATTCCTGGGAAGAAATGCGGGACGCCTTCGTCAGGTACTTCGAGGGCTTCTACACCTGCGGCACCACAATAGAAGACCTGGAGCGATGCATCCAGGGACCACGCGAGTCGACCCGCCGGTGGATCCAAAGGTGGCAAGAACTATGGATAAACGCCTCCGGCATCCACCCAGACACGGCGATACACTGCTTCAAAAACGCATGCCGGTACGAACCCATGGTCGCCAAGATCAAGAGGGTCTACCGGATGCTCAATAACATCCCCGACCTCCTCGAGATCGCCAAGCGCTACGCGGAGGAGGACCCCAACCAAGACTCCGACAACGAGTCAGGAGGAAGACGTCGCACTAGCATCCACGACAGCGGGCCCCTACGTGACATGCGCTATAGCAACGCCCGCATCACTGGCAAACGCCGGACGGACGGGCGAGTCGATTTCATCGCCAACGCCGGCTACGGCCAGCGCGACTCCAAGAACTACCGCCGCGACGGAGGAAACTACCATGATAGCGGGAACTACCGCGCCAACAACGCGACGAGCTTGAAATTCGACCCCGCCGCCCTGCTCAATCAGCCCTGCATCTACCACAGCAGGGAGGGAAAACCCGCCACCCACACCACCGCCGACTGCCACTCTCTCAAAGAGATTGAGAAGGCGAGACGTGCAAGGTAGGACCCCAACAACAACCAACCTCGGGACAATGGGAACGACGACGGTTTTGGAACTGCCGTCGGGTCGCTACATACCTTCACCGGGCTCGGCACCAAGCGTGAGAAGAAGGTACTCGCCCGCGCGGTCGCCGTCAATGCGGTGACGCAAGTCGACATTCCCTGCTTCCTCAACTGGTCCGAGCAGAGCATCACCTGGAGTCGCCAGGACCACGCACCAAGAATCGAGTACCCAGGGCGAGTCGCCCTGGTAGTCAGGCCAAAGGTGGCCGACTACTGGCTGCCCAAGACGCTGATGGACAGAGGGAGCTCCCTCAACATCTTGTACCTCGACACTTTCAAAAGGCTCCAGCTCCCAGAAACAACCATTGAGCCAACACTGACGACCTTCCACGGCATCCTGCCTGGTCGGAAGGCGTACCCGATCGGGAAAGTGACGCTGCCAGTCACCTTCGGCACTCCGGCAAACTACCGCACAGAGAGGATCGTCTTCGAGCTGGTGAACTTCCGCAGCCCCTACCACTGTGTCCTGGGCCGCCAGGCATTCGCAAAGTTCATGGCGACCCCACACTATGCCTACAACATGATGAAGCTTCCCGGGCCAAGCGGCATCATCACCGTCCACGGCGACCCCGACATGGCCATGGAATGCGAGGAAAAAGGCGCCGAGCTCGCCGACGCCGTCATTGCCGCTGAGACCAACCACGCGGAGGAGTTTGCGAAATACGCGGGCAACATCAACAAGGACGATCCCACCATCCTGAAGAAACCGATCGCCGCGAACTCCACGTTCGAGGCGACCACGCACACCCGCACTGTCGAGCTCGTCCCAGGCGACTCCAGCCAGACGGTCACCATCGGGTCGCATATGAGCCCCGCATAGGAAAGCGCGCTCATCGGGTTCCTCCGTGAGAACCGCGACATCTTCGCATGGAAGCCATCTGACATGTCAGGTGTCCTGAGGGAACTCGCTGAGCACAAACTTAACGCCGACCCCAAAGTGCGACCAGTAAAGTAGTCGCTACGGCCCTTCAATGAAGAGCGCCGCCGAGCAAGCGCCGAGGAAGTCTAGAGCCTGTTAGCCGCAGGCTTCATCCGACCAATCAAATACTCCAAGTGGCTGGCGAACCCAGTCCTGGTTCTCAAAAAGAACAACACCTGGAGAATGTGTATCGACTACACCAACCTCAACAGCGCTTGCCCAAAGGAGGATTTCGTCCTACCGCGCATCGATCAGATCATCGACTCGACCGCGGGATCGGAGTCGCTGTGTTTTATCGACGCGTACTCTAGTTATAACCAGATCAAGATGGCGGTCGAAGACGAGGAGAAGACGGCGTTCATCACGCCATTTGCCGCATTCTGCTACACGGCCATGACGTTTGGCCTCAAGAAGGCAGGCGCCACATACCAGAGGTGCATGCAGGAGTGTCTTGCGAGCCAAATTGGCCGCAACATTCACGTCTACATCGACGACGTGGTGGTAAAATCCACCTGCCAGGACGATCTGCTCGCCGATCTAGCTGAAACCTTCGCAAACTTCCAGAGGTACAACATCAAGATGAACCCTAGAAAATGCACCTTCGGCGTACCCACCGGACAGCTTCTAGGATAGGTAGTCTCCAAGTGAGGCATTGAAGCCAACCCCACCAAGATCGACACCATCGCGCGACTCGGGAAACCCGAGTGCCTGCGCGACGTCCAAAAGTTGGCAGGGCGAGTCGCGGCTCTCAGTCGCTTCATCCCCAGACTAGGCAAGAAGGCAATGCCCCTCTACCGCCTGATGCGCAGGAACCCAATGTTCCAATGGGACGCGGAGGCTGACGACGCACTCAAAGAAGTGCTACTCGTGGCACCACTACTCGCCGCGCCACTCGACAAAGAGCCAATGCTCGTTTACGTCGCGGCCTCCAATCGAGTCGTCGGCACCGTGATGGACGTCGAACAACCAGAAGAGGGCAAGGAGCGCCCCATACAGCGCCATGTATACTACATCAGCGAAGTCCTAATGGACTCACGATAGTGCTACCCGCAATACCAAAAACTGGTGTACGCGGTATTCCGAGCACAGTGGCGGCTCCCACACTACTTCCAGGAGCACCCAATCATGGTGGTCTCCTCCGCGCCCCTGCAGGACATCATACGCAATCGCGAGGCGACCGGGAGAGTCGCCAAGTGGGCCGTCGAGATCGGCGTCCACAACATCAAGTACGAGCCCTAAAAAGCGATCAAGTCACAGCCCTGGCTGATTTCCTCGCAGATTGGGAAGAAGCACAGCAGCCAGAGAAGCTCCCATACCTTCACTATTGGTTGCTCCACTTCGACGGCTCCAAGAACGCCGACGGCGCGGGGGCTAGGGTCATACTGACCTCCCCAAAAGGAGACAAGCTCCGCTACGGGCTCCACCTCAATTTCAAGCCCTGCACCAACAACATGGCGGAATACGAGGCCCTCCTCCACGGCATGCGAGCTGCCAAGGAGATGAACATCAACCACCTACGATGTTACGGCGATTCCGACCTAGTCGCCAGCCAAGTGGCCGGGACGTGCGACGCTATCTCCCCAACAATGATCGCATACCGCCAAGCCGTCGACCAGTTGGGAGGACACTTTGACGGCTATTCCATCGAGTGGATCGACAGGCGCAAAAACGAGGAGGCGGACGCCCTTTCCCGCATCGGATCGACCCGACAGGCGCCACCAGTAGGCATCTTCCTCGACATCATCCACAAACCCTCCGTCAGCCCACCGAAGGAGATCGACGTCGGGATCCCACTAACACCAGAACCGGCCTTAGTCGCCATGGTTGTGGAACCTAGCGACCGGACAACGCCATATGTCGCCTTCCTGGAACACAAACTCCTACCGAGCAACGAGACAGAGGCGCGAATGATCACGCGCCGCTGCAAATCCTTCGTCATCATCAACGGCGAGCTCCACAAGCGCAGCGTGACCGGCATGTTCCAGCGCTGTGTACAACCAGAAGAAGGCCGCAAGATCCTTCAGGACATTCACGACGCCGGCGCCAAGTTGCTAGTCGCCAAGGCCATGCGGCACGGTTTCTACTGGCTCACCGCACACGCCGACGCCACCAACGTCGTCCAATGATGCGTCGGGTGCCAGAAGTACGCCAACCAGACACGCCTTCCTGGCTCGGAACTCAAGACAATCCCCATCACGTGGCCATTTGCCGTATGGGGCATGGACATGGTAGGCCCATTCAAGAAGGCCCCGTCTGGGTTCACTCACCTCCTGGTCGCAGTCGACAAGTTCACCAAATGGGTCGATGCCAAGCTGATCAAAAAGTGCGACGGCAAGACGGCCACCAAGTTCCTCCGCGAACTCATCTACCGGTATGGCTACCCACACAGCATCATAATAGACAACAGCACCAACTTCGCCAAGGGGGCCATGGCGGAATTCTGCGAGGAGCATGGTATCCGACTCGACCTCGCATCAGTCGCCCACCCGGAATCAAACGGCCAAGCAGAGCGCGCCAACCAGAGCGTCCTCCACGGGCTCAAGCCGCGACTGCAGGTGCCCCTTGGGCGCACCCCAGGATGCTGGGTCGACGAGCTCCCCTCTGTGATATGGGGGATCCGCACCTCCATCAACCGATCAACCGGGTTCACGCCTTTCTTCATGGTGTATGACGCCGAGGCCGTAATGCCAACAGACATGGAGCACGACTCCCCTCGAGTCGCCACCTACGTCTAGGCGGCCAACGAGATCGCCCATCAAGACAGCATCGACCAACTCGACGAGGCACGCGACCTGGCTCGCTCCCGCACCACCATATACCAGCAAAGACTTCGCCGCTATCATAGCTGCCGAGTGCGAACTTGCACCTTCCAGGAAGGTGACCTGGTCCTACGACTGGCCCAAGACAAGAAGGGCATGCACAAGCTCTCCCCCCATGGAAGGGGCCATTCGCCATAGGCCGAGTCCTTGGCAACGACGCCTACTACCTCATCGACATACGGGGTGATGGCCAATTGGAGGTCGAGAGGCCATGGAATGTAAACCTCCTCAGAAAGTTCTATACTTAGAACCCCACACTGTACCCCATCGGAATATAGAATGAAATCCATTCGGATCGCACAAATTGTGTCCACTCGCCATATTCTTGTGCCACTCGCACTCGTACATGCCAGCAATTACTTACAGAAGTCAACCTCTGGTCGAGCGACCGGCACGGCCAAGTAGTGCGGCACAAGGGCACCGGAAATATTTGGGCCTTGGGTCGTCCACGAAAACACCAACCCGGAGCCGCCATTGGAGTCGCCTAGCCCGACTAGTCCGCCGGGCCAAGACATCCGATACACGCTTCTCACGGCGATCTGTCCCTCCCACCCTCGCGGAAAGCGACTCGAACGGTAAAGTACCACGCACGGGGACTCCACAAAACAGAAACCCCCACGCGTCTCGGGAACACACCAAGTAAGAGAGCTGCCTAGGGCTCCAAGCGACTGGCTCTCCGGGCCAGGGGAGGAGACGCGTTACAAACAACGCACTCACAACCTGCAATAGGATCATGACCAGTACGGTCAGGCACAACGCTCGAGGACTCGCTCATAAGTCAGTCCTACCCTCGCTCGGGGACTCGCCACTCAGAAAACGCGAGGGATAAAAACAACACGTAAACACAACAAATACACAAAAGTATGTAGTCGAGTTATACCCCATTAAAAGGCGGACGCGCCTAGGGACTCGCTCAATCAAAACAATTCATAGGCAAAAACACAACATACATTACTCATCAAAACACGAGTCGATCGACTCCCCGTGGCATATATTGCAAAAATATCTTACAGCATTCGCCACTCGGCATTTATAACAACTTGGCAAATTACATTGTCTACTCTACAGGACCTGATGACGAGGCACCACCACCACCCTTGACGCGCACAAAAGGCTGCCACGGGTTCGTCGGATACATTGTCAGCGACTTCGACACCGACGACCGGAAGGGCTGCTCCGACTTCATGTCGCGGTACTCCGGCTCGGGGTCGCCAGGCGCCAACACCGTCTCCTGATATGGCAACAGATCTCCCATCGCCAAGACACGATCGGCGTAAGGAGTGGCCTTCGCGGTCAGCTTCAGCACCTCCGACATCTCCACCGTGCCGGTCGCCGACTGATAGCCACTCGTCACATCATCAAGATCAAAGTCATCGGGGGGAATGGGCGAGACCCAAGCTCAACGCCGTGGTAGCCCCGCGTCTGAACGCCGAGCGTGTCATCCACTCCACAACGCCGGGTACCTCCTCCAGATAGCGCCATACCTCCGTCAACGCCCCAGGGATAACCTCGGTGGGAGATATGCCCTGGAGAGCTGCTTGGATGCACAACGCCGAGGCCGTGGCTGCATTCACCACGGCAGTCACGCACTGTGAGGCGTTGTATGTCTGCACAACCGGGTCGCTTTGGCCTACCACAGCTGCAAAGTCAGGCGTCAGTGAAACTACGAAATCCCCATAGCAGGGACCAGACGAAAGGGTCAAGCAAAGATGAAAGACTCACCAAGGAGCTTGCGACAGTTCTCCTTGACGTGATTCTCCAAGGCAGTCTGCTCATTATGCAGCCCCACGATGATGGAGTCGGCGACCTTGCGTTCTTCTTCAGCCACGGCGACGGCAGCCTTCGCCCGTTCCTCCGAAGAAATTGAGGCCGCCTTGGCCTCCTCCAAGTCCTTAACCAGGGGGTTACTCGCCCATTCGCTGCGTCCAGTTCGGTGAGTGGGATGTACCCCTCACGGGCCTTGGAGATCTCAGCCGGGAAACCATCTGCAAGAGAAGATATCAGAGTATTGCACACAACCAGCTCACACCAGGAAAAGAAGAATAAAGCCAAACAGTCACTCACCAATTGTCTCCTGAAGCCGCCGGTTCACCTCCTGCGCTTCGCGCAAGTCACGCTCCAAGCGCTCTCGTGCAGCCTGCCGATCAGTCGACTCCCGTTGTAACCCCTGTAAACAAAGAACCCAACTAAGCATTGGAAGAAAAACAAAACCCAGTTCCCAGCCGTCGAAATTCAGCGACTAGGAACTCGGGGACTGGAGAAGGAAGAAAAACAAAACCCAGTTCCCAGCCGCCGAAATTTGGCGACTAGGAACTCGGGGACTAGAGAAGGAAGAAAAACAAAACCCAGTTCCCAGCCGCTGAATTCAGCGACTAGGAACTCGGGGACTAGAGAAGGAAGGAAACAAAAAACAATTCCTAGCCACTGAAATTCAACGACTAGGAATTCGGGGACTGGACATACCTGAATAGCAGCGCCGAGCATCTTGTGAAGTTCAGCGGCGTCAGTCGACGGGACCATGAAGGAGGTACGTCCGCGGCGGGACCCAATATCCGCATCCACGATTTCCGGACTTTGCGGAGATTGCATGTCCGCAACACCTGGAAACCCCTTCGCCATGAAACGAGGGAACGTCGCCGACGTCCTGGCAGGGGCGCTGGTCGTCGAGACCGGCGCCTCCAGCACGGACGCAGCCAGCACTAGCTCCGATTGCGTCGCCGCCACCTCTTTGGCAACTGGCGTAGCAGCTGGCTCCGCGGCGCTCCCCCTGGTTGCAGCGTCGTCAGCGCCCCCCTTCTGCCTCTTCGTAGCTTCAGCGGCTGCAACATCGTCGGAGGCTTTCCTCTTCTTGGGCAGATTTCCCTCCCCCACGCTAGTGGCCGATGGAATCTTAGGAACTGAGGGGCGACCAATCTTCTTGGCCCCCGACCTGCGCGAGCCCCTCCAGTCAGCAGAACAACAACACGGAAGAAACGAGGTAAATTGGGACAAGGAAGCGCAACATACTTGGAAACTGGAAGGACATGAAGCCCGGTACTGATATGTGCGGGCTTGTCCAATTCGGGACCCAGCTTGCGGCTGAGCCCCTCTCGAAGACGTCTGAAGCCCACAAAACCGCGGGCTTCCTTGACGATGAAGCTGCAGTCGCCGGGATCTCCGGCTCCGACGCGGCCGCCTTCGATGGCTGTGGCGACTTGGACGCCATCGCCTCAGCCGCTTCTTGGCTTGGGACCCCCAAGGCCGTCGGCGCGATCGTTGCCAGGGGAACCTCTACCACCACCTCTGTGTCCTTGCCCTCCAACCTCTTCGTCGGGACTGCGTCCCTTGGGGCCTTGTGCGAGACTTCGGGAGATCCTTTGTTGTCGGAGTTGTCATCCGACTCGAACACCACTGACGACCTGGCCTGTGATGCAGGCCTTTTTGTCGGCGACTTGGGCCGGCGTGGGGGCTTCGACGGCGTAGTGGTGCGCCGGGACGTTTGCTCCTGGGCGACCTCGTCGCCTTCTTCGAACTCGTCCAGGCTGCGGCTCGCCTCGACCTCTTGCTGTTTCTGCATCTGGGTCTTGCAAGCCACAGGCGCTGGGGGAGGGACCTCTTCTTCTTCCCCGTCGCTGTCGGAAGGATCCCCCTCAGAATCTTCCTCCAGTTCTTGGGGAACCTCTTCGTCAAGCGGAGGGAGCCAACCCTCCAATACTTGAAAAAGCTGAGAACCACCACAAGTTAAAACACACCAAGCGATAAAGACTGAAATTGAGGTACGAATGCAGCGACCGGAAAGAAAACTTACTGTGGGGGCTTCATTCTTCACAAGAGTACACGGGGCGACCTCGACCGCCGCGCCAGTGAACTCCGCGTCGGTAATCTTCTTCAGGGCGGCCTTGTAGTCCTCGGCCTCCCATGACTCCTTGTTGGTTCGTGATGGATCATGCTTCCTGCTGTACTCGTACATCCAGTGCGGTCGAGCCACCAGCGGGACCAGGCGCCGCCTGAGCCAGCAATTGTAGAGGTTAATCTGGACCAACCCCTGATCCTTCAGCTTCTAGATCTGATCCATCATTTCCGCGACGGCCATTCGCTGATCCTCAGGAAGCTTCTTCGGCGCCAACCAACGGGGCTCGCTCCTCTCGGTGACGAACTCAGGAAGAGATACCTCGCCGGAGGGAGTGGCTTCCTTGACATAGAACCAACTCTTCTTCCACTCGCTGGCGGCCTTCTTCGGCGGGAGGAGCTTGACGAAGTTGGCCTTCAGCTTCAACTGGAAGGTGACCCCGCCTGCGGCCAGCATCAAGCCGCTGGACACCTCGCGCCCAATGCGGCCGTGGAAGAGCTCCAGCCATAGCGAGAAATATGGCCTGCAGCCAAGGTAGCATTCGTAGAAGGCGACGAAGATCGCCAGCTGCTCGATGTTGTGTGGACCAAGATCGGAGGGCTTGATCGCGTAGTACGCGCAGAAGCGGCGGAAGAAGAGCGAGGTAGGGAACCCTAAGCCCCTCTCAAGATGACTAGTGAAGCAGATGAACTCGCCGGGTCGCGGTTTCGGTTCAGCCTCGGAGGAGGGGGAACCCGCCAATTCCCCTTGCGGAGCACCCCAGCATCCTCGAAGGATCTAAGTTGGGCCGTGGTGCACTTGGATTTCCCCCATGAGCCCTTGGGAGGCACCATCGAGTGAGAAGTGGAATAGCGCGACGCGGGGAGAGTAAGTCGGGAGGAAGCAGGAAGGAAGAGCAGATGAGGAAGGATGAAGAATGCGAAGGAGGATTGCGAAGCTGATCCATCACTCCCCTTACATGGGAGACGTCACCCGCCAAAATCAGGATAGCCGTTACTCACGGTAATTGCGCTGTAGTTACCGTTGGAAATTCCAACAGATAGTTTGACCAGATTTGACGGTCCAACTCCTTTGGTCTACTCGCCACCTGCCAGTCTTTCCTCTCGTCAAAGCGGCAACTAGGCGGCAGTGATGTTCATTGAAGTGACGAATGGGGCTATGGAGAAATTCTCCTCGTTTCTAATAAAGTCCATCGCCGACTCGACTGGACGCCCAAATTGGGCTCGCCTACTTCGAACGCCAAAAGGACGCCCGCGCCTGCATCAACGATGGCCTCGGGAACTACTGATGGGGATATGCCAAAGGGGGTATGCCCAGCGGAACGTTCCGAGTGGGCCGAAAGGCCTGCGAGTGCGTCTGGAGGACAGCGACTGGACCATGAAGGAAGGGAAGGCCCATCGACTGGCGAGTGGAAGCCCAGAAGCGTAGCAGAAGCCCAGTCGGATTAGGTCAAAAGCCCCCGGATCCTTATCCTATTCGGGGACAGCTTGTAAACCCTAGCGATGTGATTCATATATAAACCTCCCTAGGGTATCCTAGAACCTTACGTTCCATCATACACCCCCTCAAGCGACTCACTGCCTAGCCGCCGAGCTCGCCACCCCTATAACTCGCTCTCTCATAATCCAATCTAGCAGGAGTAAGTCTTTACTCTCCGGGGGGCCGAACCTGGATAAACCCATGTGCATCCGCCCCCATCTCGCACCGCAGATGGCCGCCAACTCTTCCTCACGAAACATTCAATCGCTGCCTATGGCAGCAACTGCCGTGGCCATTTCCACGACACCTTCCTTGCTTGAGTCTGTTCTTGCTCTACTTTAGCCTTCAGGGCCAACGCCGCGTCCCTCTCCTTCTCGACTTTGCTAACCTTGTCTTCCACCCCATGAGATCTCGCTTATGCTTGGTCGTGTCAACTGGTTCCCATAGCTTCATCTCAACATTGTCAAGAAGTGAGCTGAATGCGGATTCTTTCAACTCAACAGTCATTTCCCATAGTTTGTCCAGCATTTTCTGCATCGATTTGGGCCACTCTAGATCTACCCATTTGACAACACCGCAACTTCCACCTCGCATCATTGCACGATGTCCTTGACACCGTAGAAACCTCCTGCCTGCGTTTTGTCCTTCGAACGCTACAAATTTAGCGGGCACATATACATGTTTACATAGCAGAGGACTGTCTTCATCCGCTAAACTGTGATAGTCGGCGTCATACATCATCTGGTTGGCCTAACACATCATACGCACATGAGTAAACGGAGTAGATCTGTCTCAAAAAATAGATAACTGGCCATAGATGATAGAGATAGAGATGAGACGACTCACATCGAAATCACCGTCCCTGTTGTCACGACGTGTTTCCTCGTCGTCTCCCCTTGAACCCATGGCGAGAGGGGAGGGGGGGTGGCTGCCGGAGAGGGGATTTGGATGGCGGCGCCGTCAGCTTGCGGCTACGGCAGGATGGGAGTGAAGTGGGGAATGTGGCTTCGAGGGGAAGGAAGAGAAGTACGGGGAGGAAGAGAAGTAATGGGGACGTGACACCGGGATATGGCCCGCTCAACTCGTGAGTCGTGACACTCGCAACAGGGAGCCCCCGGTGTTGCCAGTTTGTCCAGAGCAAGCGTGGCCAATCATGCCGTAGAACAGACTACTCGCGGATCGATCTCACGAAAACCATCCCAATCGTCCAAGCGCCCTGATCGAACGGTATGTAACAATCGACAAGCAGAACAACTGTGTTAGGGCATGCCTTCTAGAAGACTCGGTCTAACGCAAAGGTTAGGGCTCTCCTAAGGTTAATTAGTATCCATATGCGGTTTATGAAAAGAACATGCATCCAATGACACGGGTGGATCTAGCTGTGGTTAATGAGAAGAGCAGACATGCAATGACACCGGTGATATGTGGTTTGTGGGAAGAACACACATGCAATGACTCTGGTGATATGTGGTTTGTGGGAAGAACAGACATGCAATGACTCTAGCTGTGGTTAATGAGAAGAGCACACATGCAATGACACTGGTGGATCCATGTGTGGTTAACGAGAAGAACACACATGCAATGACTATGGCTGTGGTTAATGATATAGTTTGTAAGAAGAACACACATGCAAAGACTCTAGCTGTGGTTCATGAAAAGAGCAGACATGCGATGACTCTAAATGTGGTTCATGAAAAGAGCAGACATGCAATGACACTGGTGGATCCATGTGTGGTTCATGAAAAGAACACACATGCAATGACTCTGGTGGATCCATGTGTGGTTCATGGGAAGAACACACATGCAATAACTCTGGTGGATCCATGTGTGGTATGTGGGAAGAACACACATGCGATGACACTGGGTGGATCCATGTGTGGTATGTGGGAAGAACACACATGCAATGACTCTAGCTGTGGTTCATGAAAAGAGCAGACATGCGATGGCACTGGTGGATCCATGTGTGGTTCATGGGAAGAACACACATGCAATGACACTGGTGGAACCATGTGTGGTCTGTGGGAAGAACACACATGCAATGACTCTGGTGATCTGTGGTTTGTGAAAAGAGCAGACATGCAATGACTCTAGCTGTGGTTAATGAGAAGAGCAGACATGCAATGACACCGGTGGATCCATGTGGGGTTAATGAGAAGAACACACATGCAATGACACTGGGTGTGGTTCATGATATGGTTTGTGAGAAGAACACGCATGCCATGACTCTAGATGTGGTTCATGAAAAGAGCAGACATACAATGACACTGGTGGATCCATGTGTGGTCTGTGGGAAGAACACTCATGCAATGACTCTGGTGATATGTGGTTTGTGAAAATAACAGACATGCAATGACTCTAGTTGTGGTTAATGAAAAGAGCAGACATGCAATGATACCGGTGGATCCATGTGGGGTTAATGAGAAGAACACACGTGCAATGACACTCGGTGTGGTTCATGATACGGTTTGTGAGAAGAACACACGTGGAATGACACTGGTGGATCCATGTGTTGTCTGTGGGAAGAACACACATGCAATGACACCGGTGGATCCATGTGTGGTTAATGAGAAGAACACACATGCAATGACACTGGGTGTGGTTCATGATATGGTTTGTAAGAAGAACACACATGCAATGACTCTAGCTGTCGATCATGAAAAGAGCACGCATGCGATGACTCTAGCTGTGGCTCATGGGAAGAGCAGACATACAATGACACTAGTGGATCCATGTGTGGTTCATGGGAAGAACACACATGCAATGACACTAGTGGATCCATGTGTGGTCTGTGAGAAGAACACACATGCAATGACACTGGTGGATCCATGTGTGGTTCATGGGAAGAACACACATGAAATGACACCGGTGATATGTGGTTTGTGAGAAGAACACACATGCAATGACTCTAGCTATGGTTCATGAAAAGAGCAGACATGCAATGACACTGGTGGATCCATGTGTGGTTCATGGGAAGAACACACATGTAATGACTCTAGTGGATCCATGTGTGGTCTATGGGAAGAACACACATGCAATGACACTGGGTGGATCCATGTGTGCTCTGTGGGAAGAACACACATGCAATGACTCTAGCTGTGGTTAATGAGAAGAGCAGACATGCAATGACACTGGTGGATCCATGTGTGGTTAATGAGAAGAACACACATGCAATGACACTGGTGATATGTGGTTTGTGAAAAGAACATACATGCAATGACACTAGGTGTGGTTAATGAAAAGAGCAGACATGCAATGACACCAGTGGATCCATGTGGGGTTAATGAGAAGAACACACATGCAATGACACTGGGTGTGGTTCATGATATGGTTTGTGAGAAGAACACATATGCAATGACACTGGTGGATCCATGTGTGGTCTGTGGGAAGAACACACATGCAATGACACTGGTGATATGTGGTTTGTGAGAAGAACACACATGAAGTGACTCTACCTGTGGTTCATGAAAAGAGCAGACATGCAATGACACTGGTGGATCCATGTTTGGTTCATGGGAAGAACACACATGCAATGACTCTGGTGGATCCATGTGTGGTCTGTGGGAAGAACACACATGCAATGACTCTGGTGATATGTGGTTTGTGAAAAGAGCAGACATGCAATGACTCTAGCTATGGTTAATGAGAAGAGCATACATGCAATGACACCGGTGGATCCATGTCGGGTTAATGAGAAGAACACACATGCAATGACACTGGGTGTGGTTCATGATATGGTTTGTGAGAAGAACACGCATGCAATGACTCTAGCTGTGGTTCATGAAAAGAGCAGACATGCAATGTCACTGGTGGATCCATGTGTGGTCCAAGGGAAGAACACACATGCAATGACTCTGGTGATATGTGGTTTGTGAAAAGAACAGACATGTAATGACTCTAGTTGTGGTTAATAAAAAGAGCAAACATGCAATGACACCGGTGGATGCATGTGGGGTTAATGAGAACACACATGCAATGACACTGGGTGTGGTTCATGATACGGTTTGTGAGAAGAACACACATGCAATGACACTGGTGGATCCATGTGTGGTCTGTGGGAAGAACACACATGCAATGAGACCGGTGGATCCATGTGTGGTTAATGAGAAGAACACACATGCAATGACACTGGGTGTGGTTCATGATATGGTTTGTAAGAAGAACACACATGCAATGACTCTAGCTGTCGATCATGAAAAGAGCACGCATGCGATGACTCTAGCTGTGGCTCATGGGAAGAGCAGACATACAATGACACTAGTGGATCCATGTGTGGTTCATGGGAAGAACACACATGCAATGACACTGGTGGATCCATGTGTGGTCTGTGAGAAGAACACACATGCAATGACACTGGTGGATCCATGTGTGGTTCATGGGAAGAACACACATGCAATGACACCGGTGATATGTGGTTTGTGAGAAGAACACACATGCAATGACTCTAGCTATGGTTCATGAAAAAAGCAGACATGCTATGACACTGGTGGATCCATGTGTGGTTCATGGGAAGAACACACATGCAATGACACTGGTGGATCCATGTGTGGTCTGTGGGAAGAACACACATGCAATGACACTGGTGGATCCATGTGTGGTTCATGGGAAAAACACACATGCAATGACACCGGTGATATGTGGTCTGTGAGAACAACACACATGCAATGACTCTAGATGTGGTTCATGAAAAGAGCAGACATGCAATGACACTGGTGGATCCATGTGTGGTTCATGGGAAGAACAGACATACAATGACTCTGGTGGATCCATGTGTTGTTTGTGGGAAGAACATACATGCAATGACACTTGTGGATCCATGTGTGGTCTGTGGGAAGAACACACATGCAATGACTCTAGCTGTGGTTAAAGAGAAGAGCAGACATGCAATGACACTGGTGGATCCATGTGTGGTTAATGAGAAGAACACACATGCAATGACACTGGTGATATGTGGTTTGTGAAAAGAATAGACATGCAATGACTCTAGCTGTAGTTAATGAAAAGAGCAGACATGCAATGACACCGGTGGATCCATGTGGGGTTAATGAGAATAACACACATGCAATGACACTGGGTGTGGTTCATGATATGGTTTGTGAGAAGAACACACATGCAATGACACTGGTGGATCCATGTGTGGTCTGTGGGAAGAACACACATGCAATGACACTGGTGATATGTGGTCTGTGAGAAGAACACACATCCATTGACTCTAGCTGTGGTTCATGAAAAGAGCAGACATGCAATGACACTGGTGGATCCATGTTTGGTTCATGGGAAGAACACTCATGCAATGACTCTGGTGGATCCATGTGTGGTCTGTGGGAAGAACACACATGCAATGACACTGGTGGATCCATGTGTGGTTACCGAGAAGAACTCACATGCAATGACTATGGCTGTGGTTAATGATATAGTTTGTAAGAAGAACACACATGCAAATACTCTAGCTGTGGTTCATGAAAAGAGCAGACATGCGATGACTCTAAATGTGGTTCATGAAAAGAGCAGACATGCAATGACACTGGTGGATCCATGTGTGGTTCATGAAAAGAACACACATGCAATGACTCTGGTGGATCCATGTGTGGTTCATGGGAAGAACACACATGCAATAACTCTGGTGGATCCATGTGTGGTATGTGGGAAGAACACACATGCAATGACACTGGGTGTGGTTCATGATATGGTTTGTGAGAAGAACACGCATGCAATGACTCTAGTTGTGGTTCATGAAAAGAGCAGACATGCAATGACACTGGTGGATCCATGTGTGGTCCAAGGGAAGAACACACATGCAATGACTCTGGTGATATGTGGTTTGTGAAAAGAACAGACATGCAATGACTCTAGTTGTGGTTAATGAAAAGAGCAAACATGCAATGACACCGGTGGATGCATGTGGGGTTAATGAGAAGAACACACATGCAATGACACTAGGTGTGGTTCATGATACGGTTTGTGAGAAGAACACACATGTAATGACTCTAGCTGTCGATCATGAAAAGAGCACGCATGCGATGACTCTAGCTGTGGCTCATGGGAAGAGCAGACATACAATGACACTAGTGGATCCATGTGTGGTTCATGGGAAGAACACACATGCAATGACACTGGTGGATCCATGTGTGGTCTGTGAGAAGAACACACATGCAATGACACTGGTGGATCCATGTGTGGTTCATGGGAAGAACACATATGCAATGACACCGGTGATATGTGGTTTGTGAGAAGAACACACATGCAATGACTCTAGCTATGGTTCATGAAAAGAGCAGACATGCAATGACACTGGTGGATCCATGTGTGGTTCATGGGAAGAACACACATGCAATGACACTGGTGGATCCATGTGTGGTCTGTGGGAAGAACACACATGCAATGACACTGGTGGATCCATGTGTGGTTCATGGGAAAAACACACATGCAATGACACCGGTGATATGTGGTCTGTGAGAACAACACACATGCAATGACTCTAGATGTGGTTCATGAAAAGAGCAGACATGCAATGACACTGGTGGATCCATGTGTGGTTCATGGGAAGAACAGACATGCAATGACTCTGGTGGATCCATGTGTTGTTTGTGGGAAGAACACACATGCAATGACACTTGTGGATCCATGTGTGGTCTGTGGGAAGAACACACATGCAATGACTCTAGCTGTGGTTAATGAGAAGGTCAGACATGCAATGACACTGGTGGATCCATGTGTGGTTAATGAGAAGAACACACATGCAATGACACTGGTGATATGTGGTTTGTGAAAAGAACAGACATGCAATGACTCTAGCTGTAGTTAATGAAAAGAGCAGACATGCAATGACACCGGTGGATCCATGTGGGGTTAATGAGAATAACACACATGCAATGACACTGGGTGTGGTTCATGATATGGTTTGTGAGAAGAACACACATGCAATGACACTGGTGGATCCATGTGTGGTCTGTGGGAAGAACACACATGCAATGACACTGGTGATATGTAGTCTGTGAGAAGAACACACATCCAATGACTCTAGCTGTGGTTCATGAAAAGAGCAGACATGCAATGACACTGGTGGATCCATGTTTGGTTCATGGGAAGAACACACATGCAATGACTCTGGTGGATCCATGTGTGGTCTGTGGGAAGAACACACATGCAATGACACCGGTGGATCCATGTGTGGTTAACGAGAAGAACACACATGCAATGACTATGGCTGTGGTTAATGATATAGTTTGTAAGAAGAACACACATGCAAAGACTCTAGCTGTGGTTCATGAAAAGAGCAGACATGCGATGACTCTAAATGTGGTTCATGAAAAGAGCAGACATGCAATGACACTGGTGGATCCATGTGTGGTCATGAAAAGAACACACATGCAATGACTCTGGTGGATCCATGTGTGGTTCATGGGAAGAACACACATGAAATAACTCTGGTGGATCCATGTGTGGTATGTGGGAAGAACACACATGCGATGACACAGGGTGGATCCATGTGTGGTTAATGACAAGAACACACATGCAATGACACTGGTGATATGTGGTTTGTGGGAAGAACACACAGGCAATGACTCTAGCTGTCGATCATGAAAAGAGCACGCATGCGATGACTCTAGCTGTGGCTCATGGGAAGAGCAGACATACAATGACACTAGTGGATCCATGTGTGGTTCATGGGAAGAACACACATGCAATGACACTGGTGGATCCATGTGTGGTCTGTGAGAAGAACACACATGCAATGACACTGGTGGATCCATGTGTGGTTCATGGGAAGAACACACATGCAATGACACCGGTGATATGTGGTTTGTGAGAAGAACACACATGCAATGACTCTAGGTGTGGTTCATGCGAAGAGCAGACATACAATCACACTGGTGGATCCTTGTGTGGTTCATGGGAAGAACACACATGCAATGACACTGGTGGATACATGTGTGGTCTGTGGGAAGAACACACATGCAATGACACTGGTGGATCCATGTGTGGTTCATGGGAAGAACACACATGCAATGACACCGGTGATATGTGGTCTGTGAGAACAACACACATGCAATGACTCTAGATGTGGTTCATGAAAAGAGCAGACATGCAATGACACTGGTGGATCCATGTGTGGTTCATGGGAAGAACAGACATGCAATGACTCTGGTGGATCCATGTGTTTTTTGTGGGAAGAACACACATGCAATGACACCTGTGGATCCATGTGTGATCTGTGGGAAGAACACACATGCAATGACTCTAGCTGTGGTTAATGAGAAGAGCAGACATGCAATGACACTGGTGGATCCATGTGTGGTTAATGAGAAGAACACACATGCAATGACACTAGTGATATGTGGTTTGTGAAAAGAACAGACATGCAATGACTCTAGCTGTAGTTAATGAAAAGAGCAGACATGCAATGACACCGGTGGATCCATGTGGGGTTAATGAGAATAACACACATGCAATGACACTGGGTGTGGTTCATGATATGGTTTGTGAGAAGAACACACATGCAATGACACTGGTGGATCCATGTGTGGTCTGTGGGAAGAACACACATGCAATGACACTGGTGATATGTGGTTTGTGAGAAGAACACACATGAAGTGACTCTAGCTGTGGTTCATGAAAAGAGCAGACATGCAATGACACTGGTGGATCCATGTTTGGTTCATGGGAAGAACACACATGCAATGACTCTGGTAGATCCATGTGTGGTCTGTGGGAAGAACACACATGCAATGACTCTGGGGATATGTGGTTTGTGAAAAGAGCAGACATGCAATGACTCTAGCTATGGTTAATGAGAAGAGCAGACATGCAATGACACCGGTGGATCCATGTGGGGTTAATGAGAAGAACACACATGCAATGACACTGAGTGTGGTTCATGATATGGTTTGTGAGAAGAACACGCATGCAATGACTCTAGCTGTGGTTCATGAAAAGAGCAGACATGCAATGACACTGGTGGATCCATGTGTGGTCCAAGGGAAGAACACACATGCAATGACTCTGGTGATATGTGGTTTGTGAAAAGAACAGACATGCAATGACTCTAGTTGTGGTTAATGAAAAGAGCAAACATGCAATGACACCGGTGGATTCATGTGGGGTTAATGAGAAGAACACACATGCAATGGCACTAGGTGTGGTTCATGATACGGTTTGTGAGAAGAACACACATGCAATGACACTGGTGGATCCATGTGTGGTCTGTGGGAAGAACACACATGCAATGAGACCGGTGGATCCATGTGTGGTTAATGAGAAGAACACAAATGCAATGACACTGGGTATGGTTCATGATATGGTTTGTAAGAAGAACACACATGCAATGACTCTAGCTGTCGATCATGAAAAGAGAACGCATGCGATGACTCTAGCTGTGGTTCATGCGAAGAGCAGACATACAATGACACTGGTGGATCCTTGTGTGGTTCATGGGAAGAACACACATGCAATGACACTGGTGGATCCATGTGTGGTCTGTGGGAAGAACACACATGCAATGACACTGGTGGATCCATGTGTGGTTCATGGGAAGAACAAACATGCAATGACACCGGTGATATGTGGTCTGTGAGAACAACGCACATGGAATGACTCTAGATGTGGTTCATGAAAAGAGCAGACATGCAATGACACTGGTGGATCCATGTGTGGTCTGTGGGAAGAACACACATGCAATGACACTGGTGGATCCATGTGTGGTTCATGGGAAGAACACACATGCAATGACACCGGTGATATGTGGTCTGTGAGAACAACACACATGCAATGACTCTAGATGTGGTTCATGACAAGAGCAGACATGCAATGACACTGGTGGATCCATGTGTGGTTCATGGGAAGAACAGACATGCAATGACTCTGGTGGATCCATGTGTTGTTTGTGGGAAGAACACACATGCAATGACACTGGTGGATCCATATGTGGTTCATGGGAAGAACACACATGCAATGACTCTAGCTGTGGTTAATGAGAAGAGCAGACATGCAATGACACTGGTGGATCCATGTGTGGTTAATGAGAACAACACACATGCAATGACACTGGTGATATGTGGTTTGTGAAAAGAACAGACATGCAATGACTCTAGCTGTAGTTAATGAAAAGAGCAGACATGCAATGACACCGGTGGATCCATGTGGGGTTAATGAGAATAACACACATGCAATGACACTGGGTGTGGTTCATGATATGGTTTGTGAGAAGAACACACATGCAATGACACTGGTGGATCCATGTGTGGTCTGTGGGAAGAACACACATGCAATGACACTGGTGATATGTGGTCTATGAGAAGAACACACATCCAATGAATCTAGCTGTGGTTCATGAAAAGAGCAGACATGCAATGACACTGGTGGATCCATGTTTGGTTCATGGGAAGAACACACATGCAATGACTCTGGTGGATCCATGTGTGGTCTGTGGGAAGAACACACATGCAATGACACCGGTGGATCCATGTGTGGTTAACGAGAAGAACACACATGCAATGACTATGGCTGTGGTTAATGATATAGTTTGTAAGAAGAACACACATGCAAAGACTCTAGCTGTGGTTCATGAAAAGAGCAGACATGCGATGACTCTAAATGTGGTTCATGAAAAGAGCAGACATGCAATGACATTGGTGGATCCATGTGTGGTTCATGAAAAGAACACACATGCAATGACTCTGGTGGATCCATGTGTGGTTCATGGGAAGAACACACATGAAATAACTCTGGTGGATCCATGTGTGGTATGTGGGAAGAACACACATGCGATGACACTGGGTGGATCCATGTGTGGTTAATGAGAAGAACACACATGCAATTACACTGGTGATATGTGGTTTGTGGAAAGAACACACATGCAATGACTCTAGCTGTCGATCATGAAAAGAGCACGCATGCGATGACTCTAGCTGTGGCTCATGGGAAGAGCAGACATACAATGACACTAGTGGATCCATGTGTGGTTCATGGGAAGAACACACATGCAACGACACTGGTGGATCCATGTGTGGTCTGTGAGAAGAACACACATGCAATGACACTGGTGGATCCATGTGTGGTTCATGGGAAGAACACACATGCAATGACACCGGTGATATGTGGTTTGTGAGAAGAACACACATGCAATGACTCTAGCTGTGGTTCATGCGAAGAGCAGACATACAATCACACTAGTGGATCCTTGTGTGGTTCATGGGAAGAACACACATGCAATGACACTGGTGGATCCATGTGTGGTCTGTGGGAAGAACACACATGCAATGACACTGGTGGATCCATGTGTGGTTCATGGGAAGAACACACATGCAATGACACCGGTGATATGTGGTCTGTGAGAACAACACACATGCAATGACTCTAGATGTGGTTCATGAAAAGAGTAGACATGCAATGACACTGGTGGATCCATGTGTGGTTCATGGGAAGAACAGACATGCAATGACTCTGGTGGATCCATGTGTTGTTTGTGGGAAGAACACACATGCAATGACACCTGTGGATCCATGTGTGGTCTGTGGGAAGAACACACATGCAATGACTCTAGTTGTGGTTAATGAGAAGAGCAGACATGCAATGACACTGGTGGATCCATGTGTGGTTAATGAGAAGAACACACATGCAATGACACTAGTGATATGTGGTTTGTGAAAAGAACAGACATGCAATGACTCTAGCTGTAGTTAATGAAAAGAGCAGACATGCAATGACACCGGTGGATCCATGTGGGGTTAATGAGAATAACACACATGCAATGACACTGGGTGTGGTTCATGATATGGTTTGTGAGAAGAACACACATGCAATGACACTGGTGGATCCATGTGTGGTCTGTGGGAAGAACACACATGCAATGACACTGGTGATATGTGGTCTGTGAGAAGAACACACATCCAATGACTCTAGCTGTGGTTCATGAAAAGAGCAGACATGCAATGACACTGGTGGATCCATGTTTGGTTCATGGGAAGAACACACACGCAATGACTCTGGTGGATCCATGTGTGGTCTGTGGGAAGAACACACATGCAATGACACCGGTGGATATGTGGTTTGTGAAAAGAGCAGACATGCAATGACTCTAGCTATGGTTAATGAGAAGAGCAGACATGCAATGACACCGGTGGATCCATGTGGGGTTAATGAGAAGAACACACATGCAATGACACTGAGTGTGGTTCATGATATGGTTTGTGAGAAGAACACGCATGCAATGACTCTAGCTGTGGTTCATGAAAAGAGCAGACATGCAATGACACTGGTGGATCCATGTGTGGTCCAAGGGAAGAACACACATGCAATGACTCTGGTGATATGTGGTTTGTGAAAAGAACAGACATGCAATGACTCTAGTTGTGGTTAATGAAAAGAGCAAACATGCAATGACACCGGTGGATTCATGTGGGGTTAATGAGAAGAACACACATGCAATGGCACTAGGTGTGGTTCATGATACGGTTTGTGAGAAGAACACACATGCAATGACACTGGTGGATCCATGTGTGGTCTGTGGGAAGAACACACATGCAATGAGACCGGTGGATCCATGTGTGTTTAATGAGAAGAACACACATGCAATGACACTGGGTGTGGTTCATGATATGGTTTGTAAGAAGAACACACATGCAATGACTCTAGCTGTCGATCATGAAAAGAGAACGCATGCGATGACTCTAGCTGTGGTTCATGCGAAGAGCAGACATACAATGACACTGGTGGATCCTTGTGTGGTTCATGGGAAGAACACACATGCAATGACACTGGTGGATCCATGTGTGGTCTGTGGGAAGAACACACATGCAATGACACTGGTGGATCCATGTGTGGTTCATGGGAAGAACAAACATGCAATGACACCGGTGATATGTGGTCTGTGAGAACAACGCACATGGAATGACTCTAGATGTGGTTCATGAAAAGAGCAGACATGCAATGACACTGGTGGATCCATGTGTGGTTCATGGGAAGAACAGACATGCAATGGCTCTGGTGGATCCATGTGTTGTTTGTGGGAAGAACACACATGCAATGACACTTGTGGATCCATGTGTGGTTCATGGGAAGAACACACATGCAATGACTCTAGCTGTGGTTAATGAGAAGAGTAGACATGCAATGACACTGGTGGATCCATGTGTGGTTAATGAGAAGAACACACATGCAATGACACTAGTGATATGTGGTTTGTGAAAAGAACAGACATGCAATGACTCTAGCTATAGTTAATGAAAAGAGCAGACATGCCATGACACCGGTGGATCCATGTGGGGTTAATGAGAATAACACACATGCAATGACACTGGGTGTGGTTCATGATATGGTTTGTGAGAAGAACACACATGCAATGACACTGGTGGATCCATGTGTGGTCAGTGGGAAGAACACACATGCAATGACACTGGTGATATGTGGTATGTGAGAAGAACACACATCCAATGACTCTAGCTGTGGTTCATGAAAAGAGCAGACATGCAATGACACTGGTGGATCCATGTTTGGTTCATGGGAAGAACACACATGCAATGACTCTGGTGGATCCATGTGTGGTCTATGGGAAGAACAAACATGCAATGACACCGGTGGATCCATGTGTGGTTCATGGGAAGAACACACATGCAATGACTCTGGTGATATGTGGCTTGTGAAAAGAACAGACATGCAATGACTCTAGCTGTGGTTAATGGGAAGAACACACATGCAATGACACCGGTGGAACCATGTGTGGTTAATGAGAAGAACACACATGCAATGACACTGGGTGTGGTTCATGATATGGTTTGTAAGAATAACACACATGCAATGACTCTAGCTGTCGACCATGAAAAGTCCACGCATGTGATGAGTCTAGATGTGGTTCATGGGAAGAGTAGACATACAATGACACTGGTGGATCCATGTGTGGTTCATGGGAAGAACACACATGCAATGACACTAGTGGATCCATGTGTGGTTTGTGGGAAGAACATACATGCAATGACACTGGTGGATCCCTGTGTGGTTCATGGAAGAACAGACATGCAATGACACCGGTGATATGTGGTTTGTGAGAAGAACCCGCATGCAATGACTCTAGTTGTGGTTCATGAAAAGAGCAGACATGCAATTACACTGGTGGATATATGTCTGGTTCATGGGAAGAACACACATGCAATGACTCTTGTGGATCCATGTGTGGTATGTGGGAAGAACACACATGCAATGACACCGGTGGATCCATGTGTGGTCTGTGGGAAGAACACACATGCAATGACACTGGTGGATGTCGTCGGATTGAGGACAAGTACGCCATGAGGGGGTCCTCGAGGCGTGCGGAAGAGAGTGGTGTGAGACGTACGGTATTCCGGGACGGTGAGCACACAAGTTTACCCACGTTCGAATCCGCTGGCTTTGGACGGATCCTACTCCTGCTAGCAATCCAGTAATACGACAGAGGCGGAATATGGGTTACAAGGGTTTCGCCTGTGCGAGTTGAGATTGTAGACTATGTTATGCCCTAAAGGCTCTCCCTAGGACGGCTTATATAGATATCCGGCCTAGGGTTTACAGGAGAGATCAATCTGGCTACGACTAAGAGTTGGTTACAGAGTACATCTTGAACTACAAGTAACATTATGGGCCTAAGTCGGTAAGTCTTCTAGTCCTTCCCGTAGCCGGATTGGACTCCGTATTCTCTCTTGATCGGGTCGCCCGTGAAGCAAAGCTCTAACCCAAAGTGGGCCACCCTGGTCAGCGAGGAACTGTGAGGACACCCGGAAAGTATATCCCCAACAGCAGCCCCCGGAGGCCTCCAAGATCCAAAGTCGGATTTTATCATCGTCTAGCTTGATCTTCGGCTTGCAGAATCTTGAAGGGTTCCTGAAACTTCACAAAAAATACGACCCGGGTATTAAAAACAAGTCGGACCTATCAATTAGTTACTCAAATTTTCCAGCTCGATTTTAAACTAAGCCGGAACTTGGTTTCTATGCCACCGGACACAAGCATGGTCAAGTCACGTCATCTGACAGGCGTGCCATCAGCACGACCGTTGGTGGGTCCGCGGTTCGTGAAACCGAGGCGCCGTTTCAATGCGAGCGTGGAGATCGAGGAGACGCAATCATCTCGTGGGTCCTTCCCAGTTCTTTCCACGACGCGTGGCGGTTACACTGTAGCATTTGCACGAATCTTGGCGCAGTTAGGTGGATATAAGGGGTTTGGATTTCTCCTTTTCCTTTCCACCAGTCTTTGCTGTTTCCTTTCCTCCCAATCCTCATGCGCGCTCAGAGCTCTCTCGTCCTTCCCCCACAGAAACTCCCAGTGCCGCCACTTTCAGGTCATCTTCTCACCGGAGAAATGGCTTCATCGTATTCTTCCTCCGGTTTGGCGGCAGCAGCGGCAGCGGCGATGGCGGAAGCAGCAGCGGAGAAGGAAAGCTTCCGGGGAATCTGGATCCCCTGCGCCCTTGACCAGGATGGCCTCAAGAACGTGGCGAAGGAGGGGCTTCTCGCCGCCGTCGACTGGCGGAGCGGCTCCGGCGAAACCGTCCCCAACCCGCAAGACGGCGAGCGTGTCCACTTCGGCACCCATCTGGACCGAGGTCTGTCTTTTCCTCCCTCGGAGTTCTTCTCCGAGGTGATAGATCACTATGGAGTTCAACTCCATAATCTTCCTCCCAATTCTCTTCTAGAAATGAGTGCGTTTGCATCGCTTTGCGAGGGCTTTCTCAACATTAGGCCGAGTTTGCTTCTCTTCCAGTACTATTTCCATGTCCGGAGAAATTCCATCACTGCCGGTGTTCCTTACATCACCGGCACTATTAGCTTTTCACTTAGACGTGACCGGGCATATCCCAAAATTTCTGCCAGTGACTCGGTCAAACAATGGCCAGCCACTTTATTCTATCATAGGGATATTCCGGCTCCCGGCAAAGCTACTGCTTTGCCGGCTTTTGTCGACGGAGCTGCCACGGCCCAGCCTTCCTGGGACGAGGCTACTCCGGCTCTCACCGATGATCTGATCCTCGCTAAGAGGCGGATCGAATATCTGATCAAGCACATGGGTCTGAAGGGATCCGACTTGGTCTAGTGTTGGGGCTCACGTCGGATCCAGCCACTTCAGTACCACGGGGATAGACTGATGCACTCCATCACGTCTTCCAAAAAAGACTCCCTCCGCATCAGCCCCAAATCCTACACCACTCAAGGCTACATCAGCCAGATCAAGTGGCTGATCAATGAGCGGATCGAGAGGAGGATTCCGGAGATTTCTCTAGATATGTACACAGCGGAAAACCCCGTGGTGCCGGTAAGCTTCCATCAATACACCTTTTATGTGTTTCAATCTCTAAGTTATATACTGCAATGCTGATATGCTTTCTTGTTTTCAGCTTGCTGACCTCCCCGAGTCGGAGCTTGCTCCACTCGAAGGATATCCTCCTGAGTTTTCTCAGGAGACTGAAGTGGTCCCATTGACGGACCTTGCGCTCAAGAAGCGCAAAGCTCCGATAGTGGCTATTGGCACAAAGGAAGTGCCTGTTGTGAAGAGGTAACTTTCATTCACAATTTCCGCCTTTGTACCTTTCTCGAATTTCTTTCTGAGATGTAATGTTTCCGACTTTACTACATTCTTAGAGCAAAGCCTCTCATCAAGGGTAAGGGGAAAGGGATTCCTGCGAAGCCCCTGCGACAGACGAAGCTCACCATAGCTTCTCCTGTCGTGGCTCCTCCAACTCCTGCCCCTCAACCTTCTGCAACTCCGACGATCATTCCTTCTCCGGTGGTCGCAGAAGATCCGGCTCCTCCAACGGAGCCTGCGATCCTTGGGTCGCAGACTGACGTCACCGTGGGTGCGTCAACTCAAGATAAGGGTGAACCCTCTTCGGGTAATGATCCCTCGGCTGAAGTCTTCGCCGAAAACCTCCTCAGCAATCCGGGACTTGCCAAGTTTGGCCTATCCCGGAAATCTGCAGAGGAAATCCAGCGGCTGGCCAGGCAAGTCCTGGACAAAAGCCATCTATCCCCCGAGGAAGAAGCGCAAGAAGCAGAGGACGTCAAGTTCTCTAACCTTCTCGCTCAAATCCGCCTTCCCGACAAGAGGATCAGGACTGGCGAGCTTCCAACAGCCCCAGTAATCCCTCTTACCCTCGCCGAGAAGGTGGCAGCTGAAGTGAACGTGGGTTTAGACAAACTCACCCGCGAGCAATATGTAAGTAGGAATTCCAACTCTTGTTTTTACATTATGTTATATCATATCCTCTAGCCCCCAAGCATGAAGTAGGATATAGAATCCGGGTTTATGCTTTCATTAGGATGCCAAAGAACGAACTATTGTAGCCCCAAGGCTCGTGCTAATATTTAGCAAAAAATGTTATCCCGAGTCTTAAGTAGCTTTCTGACTTTGGGTATTCTGACTTACAGAAAGTATGTTCCTATAACCAGGAATTATTATCCAATGTCTGTGATAAGTAGAGAGAGATCAAAGCTCTCTGGCTTAAAAATGCTGAGCTCAAGGTAGCCAAGGATGAAGCCGAAGGTAAACATTTCGAGATTCAAACCTTGTCTTTTGCTTTTTCAATGTCGAATTTTTTTGAACTGTTGTTCTTTTTGACTTACAGCGTTGGTGAAATAATCCATCGCTATGATTGAAGAGGCCGAGAACCTCAAGACCCTGGTGGTGGAGAACAAGGGACTCCGCCAAGAGCTGGATAAGCTCAAGGCGGATCATGAAAGGAGCATAGCTCAAGTCCTAGAATCCTCCTCCATGGCCACCGAAGAGCGTGATCGCAAAATCGCTGCTCAAGATAAAATTATCTCGGACCTCAAGAATGAGCTTGGCAGGGAGAAGGATATCTTCGAGGCGCTCCGGGCTGAACTCCGGAGTCTTCGGGAGGAGAAGACCAAGATTGACAACGTCATTCTTGGTACGTTCCATCTGTCTGACTTATCATTTCTTCGACTTTCATCAATGTCGGATTTTTATTGACTTGTTTTGTGTATAGGTCCTCTGAACTTGACGGACTCTTCCTCCTCCGAGCCCTGCACCCACCGGCTTACTCAAGTCGGTGATCTTCTGCATGACTTCCGCCAGTCTATTGAAGACATTGGCGAGTGTCTTAGGATTCCGGACATGCCAAGCATGTTGGATTTTCAGGTGCGGGACAAGGCCAAGGAGATGCCGTAGCTTGTTCGGGACTGGAACATGTCCTACGCGTGGACTGCTGCACAGAACGCTCTCACCATGGTCATGAGCCACCATGGAAACATGGAGATATGGCAATTGACCAGAGGGTACTGCAAGGTAGACGAAGACGGCCAGGAGCAAGACCTTCAAGCCATCATGCACTCATGCGCCGGATACGGGTGCCACGTAGCTGATCTGACCAACTACGAGATCCCCTTCTTCACCCGCGTAGATACCCCGCCACCTCCTCCAGAAGAAACCGAAGAAGTTTCCAATGATGAACGGACCACCTCAGATCCAGACATCTTGGAACGATATCAAGGCGGAGTAACCAGCGAGACGGCAGCTACTTCATCTCCTCCTGCATCATAGATCAGAAAACTATGTATTATTCTGGAAAGACATGATGCGTTTTGTAAATATTAAGTACTATTGACTTTTGCTAGTGCTAAGCTTTTTTATCTATTCAGCACTTTTGGCTTTGTTTTTGTGTGTGCCTGAAATACTTTCATAAGCACTTGAAATTTTCCGTCTTTACGTATCGTTTATCTGGCTTTCCGCCTCGTCCCTTTCGTGAGCCGGCTAAACCTTCAGCCGGAAACTTTGCCGAGCAACGGAGCTCAATTGCTAAACTAGTTTAAACTCGAAAACAAAGCCGGCTTCCAGTACCAACAATTCACTACTCGGAAAATACCCGCATCCAGCAATCAGACAAATAACCCAAGTAAAGACTTAGAATTTTTAGGGTTATACCCGAAGGTAGCAGTTTTAGAATCGGAAATCTAAACCAGAACGAACATGAGCATAAAGTACTTTCAAGCATTCTGGGATTTTCGACTATGACATGATCATTAGGAAATAAGATGGTAAACACTTCTTAGAAAAACTTTCAGGTAACCAAAACTTTTATTTCTCACAGAACATGTACATATATATGATTACAAAGAAGGATAAACTAAGAATAAAAGGGACGTAGCTGAGCAATATTCCACGGTCTGTCTAACTCATCCGGATTTGTACTGCCTCCAGCTCTCTTTCTCTTCTTAGTAGCAGGTCTTTCTTTGACTGGCCTCATGTCAGTTAAGTAGTACGATCCATTGTGTAATACACGACTAACTAAAAAGGGCCCTTCCCATACTAGGGAAAGTTTGTGCTTTCTTTGTTGCACAAGCCGGAGAACCAAATTACCTTTATTGAAAGATCTAGTTCGGACTCTCTGGCTATGATACTTGCGTAACTTCTGCTGATAGGCTATAAATCTCATTTCAGCAACGACGCGAACTTCTTCGACTAAGTCGAGATCATTTTGTCGAGAAATCTCGGCATCCTCTTCGATATACGCGGCCACTCTAGGAGAAGTATGAATTAAATCGCTAGGAAGAACTGCTTCTGCGCCATAGACCAAGAAGAAAGGTGTGTATCCTGTTGACCTGTTCGGAGTTGTTCGTAAACTCCAAATTACAGAAGGTAATTCCTCCGCCCAAGCCCTCGTAGCACGTCGTAGTGGTGCTTCGAGTCTTGGTTTCAAGCCTTGTAGAATTAAACCATTTGCTCTTTCGAATTGTCCGTTAGCCTATGGATGTGCGACTGACGCAATGTCAAGCCGGATATTTTGCTCATCGCAGAATTCGGCCAATTCTCCCATGGAGAAGTTACTCCCGTTGTCCGTGATAATACTATGCGGATAACCATACCGGATTATAACATCCTCGACAAATCTTTTGGCAGTTGCTCCCATCACAACTAGTGACAGGTTTAGCCTCGATCCACTTTGTGAATTTGTCCACCATCACTAAGAGGTGAGTGAATCCACTTGGGGCTAGTTTAAAAGGTCCTACCATATCAAGCCCCCAGACCGCAAAGGGCCATGTTATTGGTATTGTTCGCAGCTGATCAGCCGGAACGTGAGCTTGCTTGGCGTACTTTTGGCAGCCTTTGCATGTCTTGACTAATCATTCGGCATCTGCCTGAGCTGTAAGCCAGAAAAATCCATGTCGAAAAGCTTTTGCCACTAAAGATTTGGCTGCAGCGTGGTGACCACACTTGCATTCGTGGATTTCCCTTAAGATTTCCACTCCTTCTTCCGGAGATACACAACGCTGAAAACCCCCAGAAACACTCCGTTTATGGAGCTCACCTTTAACAATAGTATAGGCTTTTGCTCGTCGGATAATATGTCGGCTCAGTACCTCATCTTGGGGTAATTTGCCATCTACCAAATAATCGAGGTAGGGTTGAGTCCAGCTGGGGATTACAGCCAGAACTGCTACCAAAGATGAGTCGGATTTGGTCGGATATTCCTCATCTACTCGCTTTATCGAGGGAACTTTGAGGTGCTCTAAAAATGCGCCATCCGGGACCTCTTTCCGCGCAGAGCCTATTCGAGATAGTGCATCTGCTTCCTCATTTTCTGCTCGAGGGATGTGTTGAACTTCAAACCCCTCGAACGATTTAGATAGATCATCCACGACAGCTTTATATGCTGCCATGTGCTTATTTGCATTACAAATATCCGAGACTTGCTGAGCAACAAGATCCAAATCTCCGTAACACATCAAACGTCGGATGCCAATATCCTTAGCAATCTGGATTCCATGCAGCAGTGCTTCATACTCGGCAATGTTGTTTGTCGCTGTGAAGTGGATCTGCAATACGTATAAAAGTTTATCTCCTTGGGGTGATTTGAGCACCACGCCAGCCCCCGAGCCCCCTCGAGCCTTAGACCCATCGAAAAAGAGGGTCCAATATTCCGACTCAGGGATTTGATTGCTGTCCAATATTCTGACCCATGTTCTCATCTCTATCCAATCAGCGACAAAGTCAGCAAGGATCTGGGATTTGATTGTTGTCCGGGGTTTGTACTCAATATCGAAAGCTGCAAGCTCAATGCCCCATTTGGTGACGCTTCCTGTGGCATCGCTATTGTTGATTATATCTCTCATGGGAGCTTTGCTCACCACGGTAATCGGATGCTCCTGAAAATAATGTCGTAGCTTACGAGATGCTAGAAAAACACCGTAAGCCAACTTTTGGTAATGCGGATACCGCTGTTTGGACTCTGTCAAGACCTCGCTGACAAAGTACGTCGGACGCTGCACCAGGTGTTCCTGATTTTCCTCTGGTCTCTCCACCACCATGACGATATTGGCAACCTTATTTGTCGCAGCAATGTAGAGCAACATCGGTTCCTGAGGTTCCGGCGCTCCAAGGATAGGAGTAGATGAGAGTACTTTCTTCAGGTCTTGTGGTGCAGCTTTAGCTTCGTCGGTCCAGACAAAATCCGTGGTCCTTTTCAGGAGTTTATACAATGGTGCGGCTCTTTCACCAAGCCGGCTTACAAATCGACTGACCGCAGCAATGCAACCAGTTAATCTTTGTACGTCCTTCAGGCGAGTTGGCCTGGAAATATTGAGAATAGCCTTGATCTTGTCGCGGTTCACCTCTATGCCTCTTTGAGACACGATGAAACCTAACAACTTTCCGGCTGGTATTCCAAAGAAGCATTTCTTCGGGTTAAGCATGATGTTGTATTTTCGTAGATTGGCGAACGTCTCCTCCAAGTCGGAAATCAACGTTTCCTTGTTTTTGGACATGACCGCGATATCATCCACGTATGCATGTACATTGTGTCCGAGTTGATCATGGAGGCAACGCTACATCGTGCGCTGGTACGTAGCTCCTGCGTTCTTCAGCCCAAAGGGCATCGTAACAAAACAGAAGGTTCCGAAGGGGGTTATGAATGAAGTCTTGACTTTGTCAGATTCCTTCATCTGGATTTGGTGATAACCGAAATATGCGTCGAGAAAACAGAGGAGTTCCGAGCCTGTCGTAGAATCGATAACTTGATCAATTCTAGGCAGAGCGAACGGATCTTTTGGACAAGCCTTGTTCAAGGCAGTATAATCAACACACATCCTTAAATCAGTGGTGTCCTTTTTAGGGACCATTACAGGGTTGGTCGACCAATCAGTATGGATGACATCTTCTATGAATCCGGCTAGCTCGAGCCACGCTAGTTCCTTAGCTATTGCCTTACGCTTTTCATCACCAAACCATCGTAAGGACTGTTTGACGGGTTTAGCGTTCGGGTTTACATTTAGAGAGTGCTCGGCAAGTTCCCTAGGTACTCCGGTCATGTCAGATGGCTGCCATGCGAAGATATCTTGATTTGCTTGGAGGAACTTGACGAGCGCGCTTTCCTATGCGCTACTTAGGCCTACGCCTATTTGGGTCACCTTGGAGGGGTCATCATCCTTCAACGGCGTCGTCTTCGTCTCTTCTGATGCCTTGAACTCCGGATTTGGCTTTGTGACCTCCTTCTTCGTTGCGGGCATCTCAGACGGATCTATGCCCTTCTTGATCTCCTGGTACGCCTGGGCGTGCATCACGGCTTCGGCAAAGGTGGCATTTCCATCTTCGCACTCTCGTGCCTTCTTCGGGTCTCCCCTGATGGTGATCACGCCGTTGGGACCTGGAATTTTCATCATATTGTAAATGTAACATGGACGAGCCATAAAAGCCCAGTAAGCCGAACGTCCGAATATAGCGTGGTATGCGCTCTTGGACGGGACTACTTCGAAGGAAAGTGCCTCCGTCCGATAATTCTTTGGAGTTCCAAAAGTAACATCCAAAGTGATCTCTCCTAGGGAATTAGCTTGTCTTCCTGGGACAACTCCGTGAAAGATCACAGAGCTATGGTTCAGCTGTGTTTCCGAGATCTTCATCCGGCATAGCGTTTCGACATAGAGAATATTAATGCTGCTACCACCGTCCATGAGGGTCTTGGAGAAACCATAACCATCCATAAGTGGATTGACGATTAAGGCATATTTTCCTCGCCTGTGTAGTTTAGGCGGATGATCAGCGCGGTCAAACGTGATTGCCACTTCCGACCAGTCCAGATACTGAGGGATAGCCGGAACCGTTGCATTGAGCTCGTGGAGAACTGCTTTCTTGACCTTTGTTGGTTGAGATCCGAGGAAGGTGACGTAAGTGTCCTTCTTGGTGGGAAATGTCTTCTTCCCTTCCGGCTTGGGATTTGAATCATCAGCTTCCTCCATGTTGGAATCTTCCTTGGTCTCCTTGTCTTTTTCGGGATTTTCTTTCCCTTCTTCCGCTTAGCTTTGTAGCCCGCGGTATCATCTCTCTGGATGTCGTCATTAAAACGACATTCAGCGTTGGTATGGGACAAGCCCCCATTGGTGTCTAAGTGATGCACACATGGGTTATTGGCAATGTCGGCCCAAGTGTAGGTTTTGCCTAGTTGTTGCTCTCCTCTGCCTTGGACCCTTGACGTCCCACGGCCATGCCCGTGGCCTCCGCCACGTCCTCCAGACCCGAAAACAGTAGTGACCACTGCTGTCTCTGTGTTGGGTTTTTCTTCCGAGGTATTTTGCGCTTCTGAGCTTGTTGCTTTGGTTGTTTTGCCGACTGAGGCACAACCAGGACATTGAGTAATCCCTCTGCATCGTCGTCAGCATCTGCATACTTGCTCGCTATTTCTATCATCTCTCACAGATCAGTAACCTTGTCACACTTCAAGCAATGGCGCAGTAAACCAATTGGGAGACCTGCGATGAAAGCTTCAATCGCAGTTTGATCGTTTACTCCTTCGCAGGAGTTCATTGTGTCGATCCATCGTCCGAGATAATCCCGGCAAGTTTCTCCGGCTTTCTGGGTGCAACGATGTAGGTCTCCAACCGTATAGGGCCTCCGATATGTGCCTTCGAAATTCCGAAAGAACGCACTTTGCAAGTCATACCAGTTGTGGATGGTGTTTGCCGGAAGTTCATTGATCCATGATCGTGCCGTCTTTTGCAACATAAGTGGGAGATATCGGGTTGCGACCAGGCTATTTCTGCCTTTAGCGATGCAACAAGCTAGGAAGAAATCCTGTAACCAGGTGTCTGGCCGAGCAATGCCGTCGTAGGCTTGGATATGTCTTGAGATAGCAAATCCTTCTGGGAATTTTGTAGCTCTAATGCGTGGTCCGAAGCACTTTGGGCCCACATACACGTCATCGTTTTCATAGCGTCGAGCCTCTATGTTGGAGTTGATCATGTGCCTTGCGTCGTTCGGGGATAGAGATCGTCCCAAATGTCGGCTGTGGTTGCGGTGCCTTGGAGCCAGACTTCGGCTTCTGCCACCACCTCCTCCACCATGTCGTCCTCCTTGACCTCCTTGGGGGCCGTTGTGATAACTGTGTGGTGGAGAGGGTGGTGTAGCTGGATAGTTTCCGGCTGATCGCCGGCCTCCGTCCGGAGCGTCATTATTCCGGTTCCGGGGAGGTTCTTGACTATGACGAGCCCCCTGCCGGCTTGTTCCAGCGTGGTTTCCGTCGTTCCTTCGTCCGTCGTTCCCACCATGGTGAGGCTCAGCCGGACGACTCTCATGTCTAGGAGGTGGCATTCTCTGACGATCCTCCTCCCGACGTTTCTCCTTATCTTCTCCCTTTTGATCGTTGAATTCTCATCAGGGAGGATTCCTCGGATTCAGTGCAGCGATCGCGTCTTTCTCGGCTGCTGGAGCAATATTGCTCTAGTTATGTGTGGCTCTGCGATGCTGTCCCGATGATCCGATTCTTGAATAATTGTCTTCCCTTCGTTCGGGGTGAAGGTACTGCGCCCGAATGTAATGGGATCTTACGTCAGCCCATGCCGGATCTGTGCGACATTGGTCAGAATCCGAGACCAGTTTTTGACTTTCAGACAGGGCGACCTTCTGCTGTTCCAGTCCCTTGTTGAGTAGCTTGATACCCAAGCGTATCTCCTCTGGCCCTGGATTAGCTGATAGAATTTCACGAGCTGCCACGGTATTTTGCACTGGTGTTGGGTATACCCAATCTCCGTTGCTATCCTTCCGTGGCTTCCCTATCTCATCTCCGAAAAGGACGGCACGGACACGTGGGAATTGGTTGTCATCTATGTGACGCTTCCGTGTCTTCTGATGTAGATGGGACATGTACTCCTTGTTTGACATGCGCTTCTTCTCCACCTCGATGTTTTTGGCTTCATCAAGGAGTTGTTGACGACGCGCTTCTAGGGCCTGGGCCCTTTCGTCCACCTCATATGCAGTAAGTTCTGCAGCTGTAGGGATAGGTGTGGTTAAAGCAGCATTGATGAGTTTACGCGCACCTTCTGTGATCACGTGTCCAACCACCGATGCTTCTTTTTTCGGCTCGTCTGGGATAAGTGCTCCATCCGAGTCTTCCTCGTATTCCTCGGCAATCACCTCCTCTGTCAGAGGGTCTTTTGCCGGGGTCTTGTTCTTTTGTTCTTCTTCTTTGCCTTCTTGGCAGCGCCGGTAGCAAAGACGGCTTTGGGTCCGTTTCCTGGAGTCAAGCTCTGATCGGTACTTTCGGACATCTGGACCTCGGGATTATCTCCGACGTCCATGTCATCCTGCGCTTTGGGAGAGTGTTCCCCGGATCCTTCATCCATGGCTTCTCCTTCTTCTTCAGCTTTGGAGTTGTACTCCTCTTCATATTTCGGGGAGAACTTTTGGTAATCTGCCGACGTCATAGATTCATCCGAGGATGCGGGAATGTCGGTGTTTGTTCCAATTGCCTCCAGCACCGAGTCGGTGTTTTCTCCAGCATCGGCAGAGCCGGATCTGGATCCGACATACCCGATGAAGTGCGATGCGTGCTTCCTGAGGTACCTGCGGCTTTCACGATCAGCCATATCAAAACTTTTAATGGTTTCGAGGATTGCATATGCGCTAGCGCCTTACAGTATCATACGTCTTAGTGTGTACCTAAGGAAAGGCCTGTCTGTCCCGCATCGTCAGAGCCGGAATCAGTGTCGTTGATATGCTCTTGTATTTCGACTTCCACGGGTGGGTCGATCCGGGATCCGGCTTCTCCAGGGAGATCCACTCCAGATTCGACTTGGACCGTGAGGTCTTCTTCATGCTCGGATTTCTCCACTATCTCCGCAACTGGTGCGGGCTGGGTGGGATTAGGGTTTTTTGAGATCCGGAACTCTGCCGCCTCCGCGGACAAAGGGGACCCAGAAGATTCTTCTGCCTCTATCATCACCGCTGGGTGGGTTGGGCAGGTTCAGCGAAACCGATGTAAACATCGATCTCTGCAAAAGACATGATTGTATAGGCAGTCATGGCCTCCCTAGCTGGAATCCATGTCTCGTCGAGAACGATGAGAGGGACGTCGCTGGCGTAGAGGATGCAAACGACGGTGATGGGCTCGCCGATTCCGATTCTTGCAGATTCTGCTCGGAACGCAGATCCGTAGCTCACTTGCCCCACTGTGGGCGCCAACTGTCGTCGGATTGAGGACAAGTACGCCATGAGGGGGTCCTCGAGGCGTGCGGAAGAGAGGGGTGTGATACATACGGTATTCCGGGACGGTGAGCACACAAGTTTACCCAGGTTCGAATCCGCCGGCTTTGGACGGATCCTACTCTTGCTAGCAATCCAGTAATACGGCAGAGCCGGAATATGGGTTACAAGGGTTTCGCCTATGCAAGTTGAGATTGTAGACTATGTTATGCCCTAAAGGCTCTCCCTAGGACGGCTTATATAGATATCCGGCCTAGGGTTTACAGGAGAGAACAATCCGGCTACGACTAAGAGTTGGTTACAGAGTACATCTTGAACTACAAGTAACATTATGGGCCTAAGTCGGTAAGTCTTCTGGGCCTTCCCGTAGCCGGATTGGATTCCGTCTTCTCTCTTGACTGGGCCGCCCGTGAAGCAAAGCTCTAACCCGAAGTGGGCCACCCTGGTCAGCGAGGAACTGTGAGGATACCCGGAAAGTATATCCCCAACAGTGGATCCATGTGTGGTCTGTGGGAAGAACACACATGCAATGACTCTGGTGATATGTGTTATGTGAGAAGAACACACATGCAATGACTCTAGCTGTGGTTCATGAAAAGAGCAGACATGCGATGGCACTGGTGGATCCATGTGTGGTTCATGGGAAGAACACACATGCAATGACACTGGTGGATCCATGTGTGGTCTGTGGGAAGAACACACATGCAATGACTCTGATGATATGTGGTTTGTGAAAAGAACAGACACGCAATGACTCTAGCTATGGTTAATGAGAAGAGTAGACATGCAATGACACCGATGGATCCATGTGGGGTTAATGAGAAGAACACACATGCAATGACACTAGGTGTGGTTCATGATATGGTTTGTGAGAAAAACACGCATGCAATGACTCTAGCTGTGGTTCATGAAAAGAGCAGACATGCAATGACACTGGTGGATCCATGTGTGGTCTGTGGGAAGAACACACATGCAATGACTCTGGTGATATGTGGTTTGTGAAAAGAACAGACATGCAATTTCTCTTGCTGTGGTTAATGAAAAGAGCAGACATGCAATGACACCGGTGGATCCATGTGGCGTTAATGAGAAGAACACACATGCAATGACACTGGGTGTGGTTCATGATATGGTTTGTGAGAAGAACACACATGCAATGACACTGGTGGATCCATGTGTGGTCTGTGGGAAGAACACACATGCAATGCCACTGGTGGATCCATGTGTGGTTAATGAAAAGAACACACATGCAATGGCACTGGGTCTGGTTCATGAAAAGAGCAGACATGCAATGACACAGGTGGATCGATGTGTGGTTCATGGGAAGAACACACATGCAATGACTCTGGTGGATCCATGTGTGGTCTGTGGCAAGAACACACATGCGATGACACTGGGTGGATCCATGTGTGGTCTGTGGGAAGAACACACATGCAATGACTCTGGTGATATGTGGTATGCGAGAAGAACACACATGCAATGACTCTAGCTATGGTTAATGAGAAGAGCAGACATGCAATGACACCGTTGGATCCATGTGTGGCTAATGAGAAGAACACACATGCAATGACACTGGGTGTGTTTCATGATATGGCTTGTAAGAAGAACACACATGCAATGACTCTAGTTGTGGTTCATGAAAAGAGCACGCATGCGATGACTCTAACTGTGGTTCATGGGAAGAGCAGACATACAATGACACTGGTGGATCCATGTGTGGTTCATGGGAAGAACACACATGCAATGACACTGGTGGATCCATGTGTGGTTCATGGGAAGAACACACATGCAATGACACTGGTGGATCCATGTGTGGTTCATGGGAAGAACACACATCCAATGAACTCTAGTGGATCCTTATGTGGTTTATGAGAAGAACACACATCGAATGAACTCTAGTGGATCTATCTTGGCATAATTTGATGTATGCCACGATGTATTTCATTGTACAAGACACTCACTTTCCATTTTTATACTACTCAGTATGGCCCTTGGTTTTATGTGGTACTACTCAGTTTTGCCCCCCCTCTTTATCTTTCGTAGAGGCGCAAATCTGTGCTCACCCTGTCTGCTACTCCCTGATTGGTTATCACAATTGTCATGCAGATCGTGCGCACCAACTGTTGATTCTGTGTGATTCAACGATGATCGTTGCACACGCCGTGCCCTTCACAGTACAACGTGAGACAGCACGGACGTCTCCCTCAGCGAGACTTCTACAAAAAGGAACACGATGCCGTCCATGGAAAAAGTCGTCGAGCGGTCATGTCATGTTTAATCAAGTCTGAAAATCCTACTACTGTGATGACCCACAAGTATAGGGGTGTATCGCAGTATTTTCGATAAGTAAGAGTGTCGAACCCAACAAGGAGCAGAAGGTGCTGGCTAGCGGTATGGCTCAGGAATTCTCTGCAAATACTTAGCAAACGGATTTTTAGGGGTTTTCGATAAAGCAAGTAAACAAAGTACAAGTAAATAAAAGATAGTAGGAATAAATGCAGCAAGTGGGCCAATCCTTTATGCAGCAAAGGACAAGCCGTTTGTATTACTTAAGATGACCAAACGTTCTCAAGGACACATGGGAAGACTGTCAAGTGCTTTCGCTTCATATAGTCGATTAATCTTCTTTAGCTTGCTAAGTGTTGTGTGGGTGAACCTGTGCTAATGTACCGCCCCATCCAAGACTAATACATACTTGTGATTATACCCCTTGCAAACATCCGTAAGTACAAGAAAGTAATTAAGGTAGAAACCTAACCATAGCTTTAAACTCTAAGACCCTTACGTCCCTTGTGCAATGGTTTCCTAACGGGGGTTCAGGTTTCTGTCACTCTGGCAACCCCTATGATTAGTAGCCAAATACACAATGCATTCCCCTAGGCCCTTATAAGTGAAGTGTCATGTAGTCGACGTTCACATGACACCACTAGAAGAAGTACACCACAACTTAAATAACAATCTATTGAATCTTTCTCAACACAACTCCACTACTAACAACAAGACTTCTCCCGTGTCCTCAAGAACAAAACGAACTACTCACAAGACATCATATGGATCATGATCAGAGATGGAATAATGATGTATAACAATCTGAACATAAACAATAATTCAATGGTTCACTCAATAGAATCAACTACAAAGAGTAATCAACACCGGGAAAGTTTCCCCTATGAACTATGCAAGATTCAACGCAATTGTTACAGCAATATGGAGATGGTGATGAGGGTGCTGATGGTGGTGATGGTGATGATGATGATGATTCCGATGAACTCCAGCTTGATGGTCGTGTTGATGGCGACGATCTCCCCTCTCCGGGAAGGAATTCCCCCGGTAGAAATCTGTCTACCGGAGAGATCTTTCTCTCTCGGTGTTTTCCGCCCCACAGAGGCGGCGGAAGCTTTCTGTGGTCGCTCCCTGAGTCTTAGGGTTTCGGGAGGATGATATACGCCAGAGGGAGAGGCTGGAGTGGGCCAGGGCGGCCACACTACCTTCAGGCGCGGCCTAGGCCTACCCGCACCATGGGGTGATGTGGGCCCCCTGTGGCCCACCTCCACTCCATCTTCTGGCATCCTTAGTCTTCTGGAAAAATAGGATTTTCCGTATATTTTCCCGGATTTTCTGATCTTCGCGAATTTTGCCTCCAAGCAGCACCTTTTCCATCAAAATCCTGATTGCAGCGGTCCATGCTCCAAAAGTCATCAACCATGCAAAAATAGATGAAATAACATAAGTATCACCTCTCAATACGAAATATATCAATGAATAATAGTGAATTAAGACATAGAATAGTGATGCAAAATGGACATATCAACTCCCCCCAATCTTAGACTTCGCTTGTCCCCAAGCGAACTTGAGCTCAATAAACATGACCTCGGGTTTATGGAGTGAAGAGTCGATAAAAGAATACGGACAAGAAGCATCACATTCATCAAATACATAGATCATAATAGAAGACAACTCACTATTATATAACTCAATGCAATGAGTAAAGGAAACACAATAAAGATACATAGAGTAAATCATAATTGGTAATGGCAAACTTAGCTCTTGGTCGAAGAATAGTTGATAAATTGCTAGAGTTCACAAATAGCTGGTTTTTCAATGATAGCTTTCAAAGTAGTAAACATCAAGATAAGAGCAATGTGCAAAACAAGGAACATAAGAAACATGATTGAATAAATCATCATATGAATGAATGAAACACATCAACTCAAAATACTTGCTGAGATAGAAGGGAGTAGGTTTATTGACTCAACTACAAAGTAAAAGAAAGGCCCTTCAAAGAGGGAAGCAGGGATTTCAAGTCTCATAAAGAGCTCCTAAAATTATAATACTTACTAGCTTTCAGCTCTCATTGCCCCTATCATAGGCATCTTTAGGTGGTTAAGGTTAAAGTGACGCAACTAAGAGGATATGCTTGACAAGTTATAAGTTGAAATCTCAAGCCCCTTACTTATGAGTACCGATCCTCATGCTACTCAACTTCAGTCACGAGCAAGCTCTTGTCATTGTAAATACATGTGTATCATTGAGAACCGCCAACAGGGTACCCCTTGCACATGACACAAGAGTTATCCCATAATCAAAATGACAAGGCAAGCAGACAGTGAGCATCTCAGCGATCTTTTTATTTGCTATTTGCATAGGTTTTTATTGAGGATGCTTCATAGAATGCTCACTATAGTTATGCTGCAAGTTTCCACCATGATTAGGCATGGCTTAGGCTAGCGGCCCAGGCGTTTCTCTAACACACATATAAACTCCATGATCTTACAAGTTCCACTTTTATTTCACACCGCCGGGATCCATAAGCAAAAGAACATGATATCAACTAGGTACAAGTACCAATGAAGTGTTGAAAGCGGTCCCCATGATACATGGTTCGGCTAACTTCAACTCATAAAGCGCAAGCATATACGCAACAAAGAAGGACCCAACGGTTCAAGTTTATTAAATGCAGGAAAGTAAAGTGTGCCATCAAGTTCGTGAGAGCTTTAATCACTAATTTTCACATAACAAGTTTAATTTGGGAGGTAGATAAAACAAGAATTTACTTGGAATAGCAATAATGCTACTAGGTAGGTATGGTGGACACAAATGGCATGGGTTTTGGTTTAAATGAGGTGGATGCACGAGAATAATACCCTCTCAGTACAGGTTTTTGGCTAGCAAGGCTGGGTAGCAAGTATAAGAGTTGAAGGAAACAAACAAACATACAAGTGATAAAAACAAACATGCAATCTTCCTTGGAAGCACAAAAGATCTTAACTAGAGAATACTAGACTTATGATCAAATCAAGAAACAAAGATGATAAAATTATTTTTCTTTAGAGTACTCTATCTTTTTCATTCAACTCTCAAAAAGGTGTTGCTACTAACCGAGCCAGGTTTGCCAAAACCAATTAAATTAACTCAATGATCCCAGAGTGCTACCAATACTAATAACAAGATCAATCATATAACCACGAATTGAAAACTAATATAAGCTATGCAAAAGAGTGAATGATAGAACTTCTCATTAATATTCCATAACGGAAACTCACACCAAGGGATACATATCTAACGAGAGAGGGGACACTTCCATAATGCAAACCATACTACATAATAACTCCTCTATTCATGATATGACTCTACTAATAAGGTAAAAAGATAGAAGATAGTGATATGATACCGCGGCACTCCCCCAAGCTTGGAACAAACCAAGAGGATGCCAAACCTGATGACGAATTACTCCTTAGGTGGTGGTGGTAATATTTTCTTAGTTGACGTGAGGTAATCTTCCAACATCTTACAAAGCCTATTATTCTCCCATTGAAGCATGTCCACCTTCCTCTGCAAGTCTCGGTACTTAATGTAGAACTCCTTAGTGACTCGTATGGCTTCCTCCATGGGCTCCTTCCCTTTATCCTTGGCAGACACCATTGTGCTTCTAAACTTTCAAAGAGTATGTCCTGACAGAAACAGATCGAAACAAAAACACGACGAAAACACGATATACGGACCTCGGGGGATCCGGGGGGTATATATTACGACGTTTCATATCAAAAGGAAGGTACTGGAAGAAAACGAGTCGGAGGCGGAGTCCGGAGTGGACACACCACCTGGTGGCATGGCCAGGGGTGGGCCCGCGCCACAGGGTGGTGTGAGCCACCCTGGCTCCATTTCCGTCTCTTTTTCACTTCGTAGCTTTCCTTATTGACTGAAAACTGCAAAAATATAGTTGGATTGTATTTTTGCGAAACTTTTCTTACTAGAACCGTTTCCTATTTGAACACGGACTCTGCAGGTCTCTGAATTTGGTATTTACAAGATCCTTCCGGAGTCACCACTTGAATATCATCGATATCTTCATCTTCATACACTTATTACTTGAGTCATAAAACCCTTCTCTTTCTTATTACACCATTATCTCCACTTCCTCGAAATTTCTTTCACACAAAACTTCACACAGTTCTTATTAGCAACATTAGTATAAGTGAAGTGATAAAACCTTTTGAGTCCAACTTCAACTGAAAACCATCAAAACATAAGCTAATGTAGCAACTCCTTCCGAAAACCCAAAAAGAATTCAAAAAGGAAATCGAATAAAGAAGCAAATGCAAGAGTGGCAAAATCTGTCAAAACAGACCAGCAGGTAAAGATCAATTTTTTCGAAAATCTTCTGTTGCTCAAATCAAAAAGTGCAAAACTAACGAAAGTTAAATAACAACCTGGGGCAGAAGCACAAACAATTACAGCTCAATCCTATATACAGAGATCTCTCACGAATTTTTACGGTGAAGCACAAAAATCTGTTTCGGGACAGCAACTTCCCCAAATATTACTTCTCTCTCATTAGAGGTTGATCTTGACACAAAAACCAAACAAAACGGATAAAGAGCGGTTATTACCGAAGTAATAACTTCCAAGACTCAAAGAAACAAAAGCAAACTAAAAGCAAAAACAAATTGGGTTGTCTCCCATAAAGCTCTTTCTTTATAGCCATTAAGATGGGCATGGTAATTTTGAAGAAGCTCTCATAGGGATATGGATTGAAGTGAAAGAGAGCGTTAAGAATCAAAAACACACACACATTTAAGTCTAACCCACTTCCTATGCAAGGGAATTTTGTAAACAAACAAGTTATTGAAACCAAAGGCAACTTGCATAAGAAGGCAAAAGAAGTGCAACATAAAAACTTTCAGCATAACACGAGGAAACTTGATATTATTGAGATGCATAAGAACACTTTTCCCTCTTTCGTAGTAACTTTCAGTATCATGCATAAACTTGACAATATAGCTATCACAAGGACCATCATAGCAATGATCACTTATTCTAACAGAAAACGCGGGAATATTAGCTCTCATAACACTACTTTGTGAAACAATATTAGAGGTATCCTTACAAAGGATAGTGTGTCCCTCTTTCTCATACTTAGTAACAAAGTCTTTCACATTTCCTATTATAGGTTCATCAACCATTTGTTTATTAGGTTCAACAGCTTTACTTGTACTTTCATTAACCATACTAGCTATCATAGAATGTTCCTTTACCTTTGTTGGGAAAGGCATTTTCTCAATGTAAGGTTTGGGTAAGACATGACTAGCAGTATAAACTTCAGTATTTCTTGCAGGAACACTCTTAGCAACATCTTTATAAGGTTCATGATACTTATTCCACTTATTTTTAGGCACTTCAATGTAGGAAGCAAAAGCCTTAAAATAAGAAGCAATAGCTTGAGAGTCTAGACCATAAGCATTTTTAATATTTTGAAAGTTATCAGTTCCCATAAAAGATTCAATGCATTCATAATCATAATTTATACCTGACTTTCTACCTTTGTCATTCTCCCAAGCTTCAGCATTGTCTTGAATACGGTCCAGAAGATCCCATTTAGCTTCTTATTCCATACGAGTGAATGATCCAGCACAAGAGGCATCCAATAAATCTTTGTCATGTATAGGGAGCCTTGCATAAAAGTTGTTGATAATAATATTGTTGGGGAGCTCATGAATGGGACATTTGAGCATTAGTAACTTCAGTCTCCCCCAAGCTTGAGTTGTACTCTCTCCATCAAGAGGCCAAAAGTTGTATATTTGATTCCGATCTTTATGAATCTCACTAGGAGGATAAAACTTTGAATAAAAGAGAGGCACTATTTCCTCCCATTCTAGAGCTTGACCATTCTTCAGAAGCTTATACCATTCCTCCGCTCTTCCTTTCAGTGATAATGAGAGTAACTTCTTCTTAACTTGATCTGTAGTAATACCTGCACACTTGAACAACCCGCATAATTCGTGTATAAAGAGTAAATGATCACCGGGATGGACAGTTCCATCCCCAACATAGTGGTTATCCATAACACGATCAATAATTCTTGTAGGTATTTTTAAAACATCTTTCTCAGCAGGTGGTGGCTTATCTAATACCTTAGCAGTGGTAGTAGCATTACCAAATAAGAAACTCAGCAAATTATCCATAACGAAAATAAAGAAACTAGCAAAAGTAAACAATACTCACAGTAGAAGTTTCCTTTACCAGTTCCACTCTCCAATAGTGCTTCACTCCCCGGCAACGGCGCCAGAAAATAGTCTTGATGACCCACAAGTATAGGGGGTGTATCATAGTATTTTCGATAAGTAAGAGTGTCGAACCCAACGAGGAGCAGAAGGTGCTGGCTAGCAGTATGGATCAGGAATTCTCTGCAAATACTTAGCAAACGGATTTTTAGGGGTTTTCGATAAAGCAAGTAAACAAAGTACGAGTAAATAAAAGATAGTAGGAATAAATGCAGCAAGTGGACCAATCCTTTATGCAGCAAAGGACAAGCCGGTTGTATTACTTAAGATGACCAAACGTTCTCGAGGACACATGGGACGACTGTCGAGTGCTTTCACTTCATATAGCCGATTAATCTTCTTTAGCTTGCTAAGTGTTGTGTGGGTGAACCTGTGCTAATGTACCACCCCATCCAAGACTAATACATACTTGTGATTATACCCCTTGCAAACATCCGTAAGTACAAGAAAGTAATTAAGGTAGAAACCTAACCATAGCTTTAAACTCTAAGACCCTTACGTCCCTTGTGCAATGGTTTCCTAACGGGGGTTCAGGTTTCTGTCACTCCGGCAACCCCTAAGATTAGTAGCCAAATACACAATGCATTACCCTAGGCCCTTATAGGTGAAGTGTCATGTAGTCGACATTCACATGACACCACTAGAAGAAGTACACCACAACTTAAATAACCATCTATTGAATCTTTCTCAACGCAACTCCACTACTAACAACAAGACTTCTCCCATGTCCTCAAGAACAAAACGAACTACTCACAAGACATCATATGGATCATGATCAGAGATGGAATAATGATGTATAACAATTTGAACATAAACAATAATTCAATGGTTCACTCAATAGCATCAACTACAAAGAGTAATCAACACCGGGAAAGTTTCCCCTATGAACTATGCAAGATTCAACGCAATTGTTATAGCAATATGGAGATGGTGATGAGGGTGCTGATGGTGATGATGGTGGTGATGATGATGATCCCGATGAAGTCCAGCTTGATGGTGGTGTTGATGGCGACGATCTCCCCACTCCGGGGAGGAATTCCCCCGGCAGGAATCTGTCTGCCGGAGAGATCTTTCTCTCTCGGTGTTTTTTGCCCCACAGAGGCGGCGGAATCTTTCTGTGGTCGCTCCCTGAGTCTTAGGGTTCCGGGAGGATGATATACGCCAGAGGGGAGAGGCTGGAGTGGGCCGCCCACCTCCAGGCGTGGCCTAGGCCTGCCCGCGCCATGGGGTGATGTGGGCCCCCTGTGGCCCACCTCCACTCCATCTTCTGGCATTCTTAGTCTTCTGAAAAATAGGATTTTCCGTATATTTTCCCGGATTTTCTGATCTTCGCGAATTTTGCCTCCAAACAACACCTTTTTCATCAGAATCCTGACTGTAGTGGTCCATGCTCCAAAAGTCACCAACCATGCAAAAATAGATGAAATAACATAAGTATCACCTCTCAATACTAAATATATCAATGAATAATAGTGAATTAAGACATAGAATAGTGATGCAAAATGGACGTATCATACTGCTACTAATACGCTACAACGTATGCACCATCAAGTGCACGGTCGTCGATGGACAGCTGCAATTTATTGCCACTTGATTTTAATAAGACATATCCCATTTTTTATGTAGCGGCTCTCAATCGCCAATTTTAGGGCCGTGTCAAACTTCGTACATAGAAATTGTGTGTGCGCCCTTTGCATGTGGCTCAATACAAAACTGCCATGCATGGCCCGGGAAAAAACGTGATGTACCATGCGCGTGTCGTGGTGCACGGTGCAGTCGACTGCGCGGCACGTTGCACGGTGGTGCAACGAAACGTGCCTTGCTTATATCCACCTTAACTATAGAGCCCCTCTCCGCACACCCACTCCTACTCTCGCTCACTGTCCCCACGCAACCCTCTCCACTGTCCCACCAGCATCCGGAAACTCCCGAGAATACCCCGTCCACGCCGGCGATGGCCAAGGAGGATAAGGTGGCCATCGCCGCCTCCGTGGCCGCCGGCGAGGAGGCCCCTGTCTCCTCACCGGTCCCCCTCGACGCATTGAAAGCAGCCGATGTCCCTGTCCAGGCCCCAGTGGAGGCATCGATGGCAGCCATCGTTCCCGTCCAGGCCCCCGTCCCAGCTACCGACAGAGCCGCCGAATAGGAGCCCGTCGGTCACAAGCAGATCACGCACTTCTTGGGCACCTACGATCCAGATAAGTACATCGCTCCGCTGAACCCATACGACACCGGCATCGACGACCTATGGTCGGAGGTACCTAGGGTTTGCTCCCCTCCCCTGGTTCTTCTACCGTTTGTTAGAAATAATGGGCTAATCTATTTAAAATTTAGCTGGTATTGTCATGTTTAATATTCTCGAATTAATCGTGGAAATTGTGCCTAATTATCCAACATTGTTCCCATCGTTGGATGCTAGATCTTGGTTTATTAGGATTCGCTTGTTCGCATTTTGATTTCTCGATCTTCTTACATCATCTACTCCCCCATTTTCATTTTCTTCCAATAGGTTTCCGGCAGCGACGTCTGTAGCGATGACGAGTCCATTCACACCAAGGCTCGTCAGGTGTTGAGGAGGCTGCGGGCCGGCTAGTACGACGACTACCTCACGGGCCCCTACTACAGCTGTCCCTTCCGTAAGGGGATCGCCTACTGCTTGACGAGTCGCGCCACTGGTGGCACCAACTTCAACACCTTACTGAAGCATGCAGAGTCCGCAGGCTCCGACATCCACAAAGGCGGCAAGCGCGAGATCGTGAACATCAACGCCTACATCGTTGAACACCGGGCTCTCGGCATTCACCTCCGAAACCTCCAGCGGGTGGCCATCAAAGAGGGTCGCATGCCTTCAATCAGGCCCAAGGCCCCCAAGTTCAAGGGACTGGGCAGCAAGAAGTGGCGGAGGCGCCAGAGGGAGATGGAGGCGCTGGCGAATGAACGGGTTGGATGTCTCCTTGAATGTATCTGCATCTGCCACGGCTGCTGCTGCTAAGCAGCTTCTTTTGATTTTCTATATTTTGCTTGCATCCTATTTCTGGCTGAATGCATAGAACCCCGTTCAGCAACCTACTACTTTCTATCGCTATATCCTATTTAGCTACGCATAGCTATATCTACATTTTTTTTGTTTTCTGAATGAATGTATTCTGCCTGGTGTGATTTGCTGCTTTAGATTTGCTACCTGATCGGAGGCAAAAAGTGGTCCAAAATGGAACGAATTATCGAAGAGAGAATCTTCTCTAGATTTGCTACCAATTTGGGCAAAATGAAACATATTTGTTTAGCGAGAGAGGAAAAGGGTACTCTTTCAAACTGCTAGTTAACGAGCTACCATCTTGACGAGGCCCCATCTTGACGTCTCCCTCTACAAGAAGGAACAGGACACCTTCCATGGAAAAAGTCGTCGAGCGGTCATGTCACGTTTAATTAAGTTTGAAAAGCCTACTACTGCTACTACTACACCACAACACATGCGTCATCGAGTGCACGGTCGTCGATGGACAGCTGCAGTTTATTGCCACTTGATTTTAATAAGACACATCCCATTTTTTACGCAGCGGCTCTCAATCTCACTTCCAACTAGGGCCCACCGTAAGAAGCTTGGACGCGCTAGCCGGAGGCCGAACAGCTGAGCTTGACGAGACCTAACATCTCCGGTCCATCGAGTCACTCGCAGCCATCAACACATCCCTTTACCGAATCTATCACAACCCCACAAATCTCGCCGTACAGCCACCTACCTTCCCCTCTACATTTCCACTTTTAACTATCGCCAATTTTAGGGCCGTGTCAAACTTCGTACATAGAAATTGTGTGTGCGCCCTTTGCATGTGGCTCAATACAAAACTGCCATGCATGGCTCGGGAAAAAAACGTGACGTACCGTGCACGTGTCGCGGTGCACGGTGCAGTCGACTGCGTGGCGCGTTGCACGGTGGTGCAACGAAACGTGCCTTGCTTCTATCCACCTTAACTATAGAGCCCCTCTCCGTACACCCACTCCCACTCTCGCTCACTGTCCCCACGCAACCCACTCCACTATCCCACCAGCATCTGCAAACTCCCGAGAATACCCCGTCCACGCCGGCGATGGCCGAGGAGGATAAGGTGGCCATCGCCGCCTCCGTGGCCACCGGCGAGGAGGCCCCTGTCTCCTCACCGGTCCCCCTCGACGCATTGAAAGCAGCCGATGTCCCTGTCCAGGCCCTAGTGGAGGCATCGATGGCAGCCATCGTTCCCGTCCAGGCCCCCGTCCCAGCTACCGACAGAGCCGCCGAATAGGAGCCCCCCGCCGGCGAGGAGGCCCCCGCCGGTCACAAGCAGATCACGCACTTCTTGGGCACCTACGATCCAGATAAGTACATCGCTCCGCTGAACCCCTACGACACCGGCATCGACGGCCTATGGTCGGAGGTAACTTGGGTTTGCTCCCCTCCCCTGGTTCTTCTACCGTTTGTTAGAAATAATGGGCTAATCTATTTAAAATTTAGCTAGTATTGTCATGTTTAATATTCTGGAATTAATCATGAAAATTGTGCCTAATTATCCAACACCGTTCCCATCGTTGGATGCTAGATCTTGGTTTATTAGGATTCGCTTGTTCGCATTTCGATTGCTCGATCTTCTTACACCATCTACTCCCCCATTTTCTCTTTCTTCCAATAGGTTTTTGGCAACGACGTCTGCAGCGATGACGAGTCCATTCACACCAAGGCTCGTCAGGTGCTGAGGAGGCTGCGGGCCGGCAAGTACGACGGCTTCCTCAGGGGCGCCTACTACAGCTGCCCCTTCTGCAAGGGGGGTGTCTACTGCTTGACGAATCACGCCGCCGCCGGCACCATCTTGAACACCTTACTGAAGCATGCAGAGGCCGCGAGCTCTGGCATCCACAAAAGAGGCAAGCCCGAGACCGCGAACATCAACGCCTACATCGCTGAACACCGGGCTCTCGGCATTCACCTCCAAAACCTCCAGCGGGTGGCCATCAAAGAGCGTCGCATGCCTCCAATCAGGCCCAAGGCCCCCAAGTCCAAGAAACTGGGCAGCAAGAAGTGTAGGAAGCGCCGGAGGGAGGAGGCGGAGGCGCGGGCGCTTGCAGGATGTGCCTGCAGCTGCGGCGGCTGCCCCTGCTGCTAAGCAGCTTCATTCTAGATATATCCTATTTATGGATGAATGCATCGAACCTTGTTAAGCAACCTACTTTCTATCGCTATATCCTATTTAGCTGCGCACAGCTATATCTACATTTGTTTTGTTTTCTGAATGAATGTATTCTGCCTGGTGTGATTTGCTGCTCTAGATTTGCTACCTAATCGGAGGCAAAAAGAGGTCCAAAAGGGAATGAAATATCGAAGTGAGAATCTTGTCTAGATTTGCTACCAATTTGAGCAAAATGAAACATATATGTTTAGCGAGAGAGGAAAAGGGCACTCTTTCAAACTGCCAGTTAAGAAGCTACCATCTTGACAAGCTACAAGACACATACATAAACATAACACAATGAGGGTTAAATTTATTTTACTAGTATCACTTGATGCGCTAGGCATCTTGGCAAGCTAACTGAGTTCCACAAACTAGAACCATAACACTGACAAGTAAATTTAATTCACTCCTCATCAGACCACTTGAGGCGCTTGCCATCGTTCCTAGGCGACGAACTGCGACCATTCTAGGTACTCCACATCTCAGGAACTGCTTTGTCCCAATTGGCATCTGACTTGGCTTTCCTATCTTTAGCATCCTGCGGCACAATTAGCGGTGCATCACAGGCCTGATTGTTGCCGCTAGAAGATGTCGCCTCTCTGTTTGCCGCTTCAGCTGCAGCCTCTCTGTCAGCTGCTTCTTCAGCTGCAAGCTCTCTTTCAGCTGCTTCTGCAGCCTCTCTGTCAGCTGCTTCAGATGGAGCCAATTTCTTTGCATATTCAACTTCAAACTCAACTATTCCGCATTTTATAAAAAGGGCTCCCCTAAGCTCGTCTTCCCTCTTGCAAATAGGGCAAAACACGAGATAACGTTGAAAAAAATGGATCTTCTTGTACAGCTGGTAGGTCACGTAAGCATCTATGGCTGCATACTTCAGGTTTATATCAGACAACGGCCACTCGTCCCAGAAATCATGCCTATCCATAGGGAAATCGTCCTTCATTTTGTCATACGACTCATCGAGGATTCTAGTTACGAGTGATGCCATTCCATCCTTCTTCGAGCCCCTAGGATCTTGACAAGACGCTGAATATCGATCCAGTTGTGCACAGGAATTATAATTTCCTCTTGATACAATTTCGAAAAATCAGTTGTTGTGTCGACAGTGTAGAAAACAATTCCCTTTTTACAAGGAACTGGCGCAGCGCCGGACATTTCCTGTCAGTCCTGAAAGTATGTAGTTTTTCATCACCAAAATTTGTAACTACAAATATTTTGTCAATGCAAGATCATCATCTCAATATAATTTTGAAAAGTTTAGTAAATGCAAGATCAAGACTCTCAACATTGTATTGTCATAATTTATTCGGTTTTGCTATTTCTTAGTCGACTGAACGAGTTGCACATTTCTTTTAACTACGGTTGCACTTTTCTTAGGTGATTGAGACTAAAGAAAATCTCAGTCGATTGAGACATAGGTAAACCCTAATTTATTTGGTCCTAAGTAAAATCCAGTAGTTGCAAGATGAGCAAGTGGATAAAGAACAATAGGAGAAAACCCTAAAAGCGGTTAGCTATAGAGAGAAGATCTACAAACCAGGAGAGGTGGTAGACGAGGACGTGTTTCCGCATGGCAAGTTGAACGACGACGACTTCACTCCCTTCATATGGGTGCTCTATGGTGTACTCGAGGTCCAATCCCACAAACTTGTCCTCGTCTATCCCAAGCCAACCCTCGTACATGCTCAGGACACGCACCACTGTCTCCTCCTCGTTGGTGTAGACAATGTCTATCTTCTTGTTGTCATGGGTAGTGAAGCTTGACTCTAGAGTGCGTAGATCTTCCATGGCGGCAATGAGAAGACGGGAAGAAGATAGTAGATGACAGGAAGAAGAAGAGTGGTTTATGCGAGGAAGGGGAACGGTGGAACCGTCAATGCGCTTTTATGGTAGGGGTTAACGATTGGGACGGAAGTCCAAGGAGAGACGCATGGCGGTGGCCGTTCCAGCTTCTGAGTAAACAAAAAAATAATTATAACGCCGATACATGGGCCCTATTTTGTCACGTCAATACACTGGGTAGGGGGTGTTGTCCTATCCACTGTACCAACGCTGCAAGCCTACGTGACAGCCACCCCGCCTAAGCGATGGGAGCGACATAACGGCGAACTAACAGGGAGGGCCCAATTTGACGCCCGTTAGCCTGATTTTTTGTATTGAAACATAAAGTTGAATTCGTGCCGAAAAAGGCCCTCTAAGTATTTGGCACACAAACTGTAGTCATCCCGGCTGATTTCAGGGAACTTGGGTACCGCGTTGCTTGTACACCCCAACTTTCGGGGCGCAAAATGATATTCTCATTGTTATGGACTTGGGTTTTGGAGAAGGAGGTAGCACTGGAGACATCTATCGGCTAGCAAACAAGCACACAGAGGACTCGAAGATTTACCCAGGTTCAGACCTCGTAGAGGTTGATACGTCCAAAACGTATCTACTTTCCCGAACACTTTTGCTATTGTTTCTCCTCTAAACTTGTGTGATTTGGATGCAACTAATGCGGATTGACGCTGTTTTCAGCAGAATTGCCGTGGTGTCTAGTTTTTGTGCAGAAAACCAACTATCAGGAAAAATCCCGGAAAATATGCCAAAAATCCTATTTCACCCGAAGACTCCAGGAGCCAGAATACGAGACGGAGAAGAGCCCTGGGGTGGCCACACCACCTGGTGGCGCGGGCCAGGCCAGGCCGCACCAGGGGGTGGTGTGGGCCCCCAGGCACCCCCTCGGCCTCTCTCCTTGCCTATAAGGAGCCTTCTGACCTAAAAACTTCGGGGGGTTCGGCGTTTTTCCAGAAGGAGTTCCGTTCCGCCGCCACCACCAGATTCCACGAAACGGTACCAGAAACTCTGTTCTGGCACCCTGCCGGGATGGGGAATTGGAGGAGATCATCGCCATGATCATCACCATCGCTCCTCCATCGACCATCCATGTTTTCCCCACCTATGAGTGAGTAATCCCCCGCTGTAGGCTATGGGGATGGTAGGGATTGGATGAGATCGTTCATGTAATGGCATCAGATTGTTAGGGCATGGTGCCTAGTATCTTTTATTAGTGCTTCATGACTTTGTTGCGACTTGTTGTGCTTAATGCTTATCACTAGGGCCCGAGTGCCATGATTTCATATCTGAACATGTTATTGATTCATTATGATAGTATTGTTCTTGGTCTTATCTACAAGTTGTATACACACGTTGTTGTCCGGAACCTATGGCCCCGAAGTGACAGAAATCGGGATAACCGGAAGGGAAAGGCTTTGATGTGAGGATCACATGTGTTCACGGAGTGTTAATGCTTTGCTCTGGTGCTCTATTAAAAGGAGCACCTTAATTGCCAGTAGTTCCCTAGAGGCCCCGCTGCAAACGGGCTGGCAGGACAAAAGATGTTGTGCAAGTTCTCATTGCGAGCACGTATGACTATATATGGAACACATGCCTAGGATTGTCTAGTACTTGGGTGCTTTATCTTATTTATCTGCAATTGCCCTATGTTCTGATTGCTATGTGAATTGTCTTGTCCATGCAATGCCCGTCCATCCATCCCTATGCCTACCGCACTCGAATCCCACTGTTTACTGCTTTTGTTACTACTGTCTTTGTTTTGCTACTGCTATTACTTTACTATTCCTACTACAAAACTGTTGCTACTGATAAACTGTTGTGAGCAAGATTGTTTCCAGGTGCAGCTGAATTGACAACTCAGTTGTTAAGGCTTATAAATATTCTTTGGCTCCCCTTGTGTCGAATCAATAAATTGGGTTTCACTTCCCTCGAAAATACTGCGATACACCCCCTATACTTGTGGGTCATCAGAGGTCCCTACTCCTGCTTGTCTGCTCGTGGAATTATCAGAGGAATCGAGGATTACAATGGTGCGCAGATGCAATCTGGCGAGGGTTGTGGAAACTAAGGTTGTGTGTCCTTCTCGCCGCCCCCTCCTAGCCTTTATATAGATAGGCTAGGTCTCGGGTAGCAGGTCGAGTCGGTTACAGGTTAGGGTTTTCCCCTTTGAACTTTCTATCTTTAGCTTCTTCTTGTTCTTCAAGCAATCGAGAGTCCGTAGGCTACTCGAGTCCTCTCTTGGGCCTTAGCGACACCGTGGGCTCTCGCTGTATTCAGGCCGTATATACCAAACTCGAGTACCTGTAGGGTATACCCATGTCAGTAACAGTTCTGGTAAGAAAAGTTCTGCGAAAATACTATCCAACTATATTTTTGCAGTTTTTAGTCAATAAGGAAAGCTACGAAGAGAAAGAGGGACAGAAACGGAGCCAGGGTGGCGTGGGCCCACCCTTGGCCGCGCCACCAGGTGGTGTGGCCACTCTGGACTCTGTCTCCGACCCGTTTTCTCCCAGTACCTTCCTTTTGTTATGAAACTTCGTAATATATAACCCCCCGGATCCCTTGAGGTTCGTATATCATGTTTTCGTTTTGATCTGTTTCTGACAGGTAGAGTCCTAGATTTGGAGCCACAATATCTTCCTCTGGATCAACCAAGGAGGATCTCTTAGAGGATATCATCAACCCATACATGAGGGAGTTGAATATTCATCCCAAGGAGTTATTGCTTGAAGACGGGAAGGTCCGGATAGAAGAGGTTCAAGGCCCTAAAGGTGAAGGAAGTATGGAGGACAGGATGGAAGCACTAGAGCAAGAAGTCTTTAGGTACAAGAAGATGGTGGAATGCGAAGTGGATATCATCCACAAGATTTGTTCCGAACTCATCGCCGAGCACCAAAAGGAGACTGCTGAGCTCAAGGATGAAGTCCTCTCACTCTGCCAAACGACCAACGAACTTCAAGCATAGCTCTATGATGTTCAAAATCAAAACTGTGAGTACGAGGTTAGATTTTAACGCATAAGTGCTACTGCAAGTTTCAGGATGTTGGAGACCACGATGTCCTTTGTTGATGGGAAGCCCTTACCCTGGAAGTCGGACGATGATGAGAGGATACCAGCACCACCAAAGGAGTAATTCGTCATTAGGTTTGGCATCCCTTTGGCTTGTTCCAAGCTTGGGGGAGTGCCACGGTATCACATCACTATCTTCTATCTTTTTACCTTTTTAGTAGAGTCATATCATGAATAGAGAAGTTATCATGTAGGATGGTTTGCATTATGGAAGTGTCCCCTCTCTCGTTAGATATGTATCCCTTGGTATGAGTGTCGTTATGGAATATTAATGAGAAGTTCTATCATTTACTCTTTTGCATAGCTTATATTAGTTTTCAATTCGTGGTTATATGATTGAACTTGTTGTTAGTATTGGTATCACTTTAGGATCATTGAGTTAATCTAGTTGGTTTTGGCAAACCTCGCTCGGTCAGTAGCAACACTATTTTTGAGAGTTGAATGAAAAGATAAAAGTACTCGAAAGAAAAATAATTTCATCATCTTTCTTTATTGATTTGCTCATAAGTTTAGTATTCTCTAGTTAAGATCTTTTGTGCTTCCAAGGAAGATTGCATGTTTGTTTTTATCACTTGTATGTTTGTTTGTTTCCTTCAACTCTTATACTTGCTACCCAGCCTTGCTAGCCAAAAACCTGTACTGAGAGGGAATTCTTCTCGTGCATCCACCTCCTTTAAACCAAACCCATGCCATTTGTGTCCACCATACCTACCTATTAGCACTATTGCTATTCCAAGTAAATTCTTGTTTTTATCTACCTTCCAAATTAAACTTGTTATGTGAAAATTAGTGATTAAAGCTCTCACGAACTTGATGGCACACTTTACTTTCTTGCATTTAATAAACTTGAACCATTGGGTCCTTCTTTGTTGCGTATATGCTTGCGCTTTATAAGTTGAAGTTAGCAGAACCATGTATCATGGGGAACGCTTTCAACACTGCATGGGTACTTTGTACCTAGTTGATATCATGATACTTTTGCCTATGGATCTCGGCGGTGTGAAATAAAAGGGGAACTTGTAAGATCATGGAGTTTATATGTGTCTTACAGAAATGCCTAGGCCGCTAGCCTAAGCCATGCCTAATCATGGTGGAAACTTGCAGCATAACTATAGTGAGCATTCTATGAAGCATCCTCAATAAAAACCTATGCAAATAGCAAATAAAAAGATCACTGAGATGCTCATTGTCTGCTTGCCTTGTCATTTTGATTATGGGATAGCTCCTGTATCATGTGCAAGGGGTACCCTGTTGGCGGTTCTCAATGATACACATGTATTTACAATGACAAGAGCTTACTCATGGCTGAAGTTGAGTAGCATGAGGTTTGGTACTCGTAAGTAAGGGGCATGAGATTTCAACTTATAACTTGTCAAGCATATCCTCTTAGTTGTGTCATTTTAACCTTAATCACCTAAAGATGCCTATGATAGGGGCAATGAGAGCTGAAAGCTAATAAGTATCATAATTTTTGGGAGCTCTTTATGAAACTTGCAATCCCTGCTTCCCTCTGCGAAGGGCCTTTCTTTTAGTTTTTAGTTGAGTCAGTAAACCTATTCCTTTCTATCTCAACAAGTATTTTGAGTTGTTGTGTTTCATTCATTCATATGATGATTTATTCAATCATGTTTCTTATGTTCCTTGTTTTGCATATTGCTCTTATCTTGGTGTCTACTGTTTTGAAAGCTATCATTGAAAATCAGTTATTTGTGAACTCCAGCAAATTATCAACTATTCTTCGACCAAGAGCTAAGTTTGCCATTACCAATTATGATTCACTTTATGTATCTTTATAGTGTTTCCTTTACTTATTGCAAGTTAAGTTTTATAATAGTGAGTTGTCTTCTATTATGATCTATGTATTGATGAATGTGATGCTTCTTGTCCGTATTCTTTTATCGACTCTTCACTCCATAAACCTGAGGTCATGTTTATTGAGCTCAGTTTCGCTTGGGGACCAGCGAAGGCTAAGCTTGGGGGAGTTGATACGTCCATTTTGCATCACTATTCTATGTCATAATTCACTGTTATTCATTGATATATTTCATATTAAGATATGATACTTATGTTATTTCATCTGTTTTTGCATGGTTGATGACCTTTGGAGCATGGACCGCTGCAGTCAGGATTCTGATGGAAAAGGTGATGTTTGGAGGCAAAATTCGCGAAGATTAGAAAATCCGGGAAAATATACGGAAAATCCTATTTTTTCAGAAGACGAAGGATGCCAGGAGGAGGAGTGGAGATGGGCCACAGGGGGCCCACACCACCCCCTAGCGCGGGCCACCCTAGGCCGCGCCACCAGGTGGTGTGGCCGCCCTGGACCACCTCTAGCTAACCCCTCTGGCGTATATATTCCTCCTAAAACCCTAAGACTCGGAGAGTGACCACAGAAAGATTTCGCCGCCTCTATGGGACGGAAAACACCGAGAGAGAAAGATCTCTCCGGCAGACAGATTTATGCCGGGGGAATTCCTTCCCGGAGAGGGGAGATCGTCACCATCAACACCACCATCAATCTGGACTTCATCGGGATCATCATCATCATCACCATCATCACCATCAGCACCCTCAGCACCATCTCCATATTGTTTTAACAATTGGGTTGAATCTTGCATAGTTCTTAGGGGAAACTTTCCCGGTGTTGATTACTCTTTGTAGTTGATGCTATTGAGTGAACCATTGAACTATTGTTTATGTTCAGATTGTTATTCATCATTATTCGATCTCTGATCATGATCCATATGATGTCTTGTGAGTAGTTCGTTTTGTCCTTGAGGACATGGGAGAAGTCAGGTTGTTAGTAGTGGAGTTGTGTTGTGAAAGATTCAATAGTTTGATATTTAAGTTGTGGTGTACTTCTTCTAGTGGTGTCATGTGAACGTCGACTACATAACACTTTCCTATATGGGCCTAGGGGAATGCATTGTGTATTTGGCTACTAATCGTAGGTGTTGCCGGAGTGACAGAAACCTAAACCCTCGTTAGGAAACCATTGCACAAGGGACGTAAGGGTCTTAGAGTTTAAAGTTGTGGTTAGGTTTCTACCTTAATTACTTTCTTGTACTTACGGATGTTTGCAAGGGGTATAATCACAAGTATGTATTAGTCCTAGGAAGGTCGGTACATTAGCACAGGTTCACCCACACGACACTTAGCAATCTAAAGAAGATTAATCAACTATATGAAGCAAAAGCACTTGACAGTATTCCCATGTGTCCTCGAGAACGTTTGGTCATCTTAAGTAATACAACCGGCTTGTCCTTTGCTGCATAAAGGATTGGGACACTTGCTGCATTTATTCCTACTGTCTTTTATTTACTCGTACTGTGTTTACTTGCTTTAACAAAAAACCCTAAAAATCCGTTTGCTAAGTATTTGCAGAGAATTCCTGATCCATACCACTAGCCAGCACCTTCTGCTCCTCGTTGGGTTCGACACTCTTACTTATCGAAAATATTGCGATACACCCCCTATACTTGTGGATCATCAAGACCATGTTATCCGGGGATGATGGTACATTGTCCATGTTATCAAGACCATGGTATTTGACATGCTCGACTATGGCCTCCCCGTATCCGTCCAGTGCGTCAGGTCGACGCTGTGCTTGTTTCCGCGGTACATGGTGGAGTTGCACTTTTATAAACCTTCAATGATTGGAGAGGACCTGGAGGAGTTCGCCGAAGACAGCCTGTTTTTCGAGCCGAAGAGCAGCGTGTCGCCAGCCTCCGTCAAGATTACTGAAGATTACCTTAATTTCCTGATTAAGAAACATGATAGGTTCACACTGGATTACTCATTTTGCATCCACAATGTGGGAGATGGCAAATATGACCATCATGATTCTGATGATGATCTGTTGTTCAAGTTTGTTTAGATCAAACGCTGGAGAGGATCTAGCATTTCCTTTGAAACATGGCTCTGTATTTTTTCTTGGGACTGCCTAGAGCTCAGCCGCCTGAGAACTTCTTATATGTATATTTAGCATGCTGCAATTTAGTCCGCCGATTATTACTTCCTTTAGAAATCCCAGGTTCATCTCTCAGCCGCTGTCGGCACCGTGCTCATCAAGACTAGAGAACATCGGATCTGGGGACAATGGTACGGTGTTCGCTGTGCTATTTGACATGCTCGAGTGGGGCGACATCATCGTATTCGTCATGTGCGTCAGGCCAGACCGGTGCTCGTCGCCCTTGTACAATGTGCAGTTCACCATCTATCACCTGTCATCAGAGGCTGGGTTTTGGGAGGGTGCAGTGCGCAATTACTTCACTCCTGGGAGCAGGATGGTGCCTGGCATCATGCATAAGGAAAAGCATTCCATGGTGGTGTACCTTCAAACTTTTCAGACCCAGGGCATGTATTACTCAATATGCATCCATCGCGGGGGAGAATTCCAAATTGACCATTCTACTACCTCAGATTTTTTATCCCACTTTCACTACATACCACGGGCATACGTGTACTGGTGGTTGGATTTTGGATGCAGAGTAGTACTAGTATAGCACTAGTTCTTGTACTTCGGACTATTTTGTACTACTATATACCGGTACTGGTAGTACTTGTTTAGGTCAAGGGCAGGAGATGGTCTTGCTTTGCCTTTGTTCTGTCGTTGCTATTACCAAAGTATTTTGTTGAACTAATAGTGATGTACTGTTACTTGTTTAGATCAAGTGCAGCAGATTGTCTTGCTTTTCTTTTGAAACCTAGCATTGTCACAATTATCTAGATGAGTCTTGGTCATTTTGGGTTACATATGGGGGTCACACAAGCATTGACGAAATGAGGTCATGTTCGCACAGAAGCAGACATGATCATCAGTTTTGCTTGCTCCTATGATCGAGCCTATTCGGAGAACAGGGCAAACTGATCGTGTGCCAAGTTTTTTTTGAGATGGAACAAGAACTTATTATCTTTGTACTACTATTGAATTTCAAGCAGGAAAGTTACTGAATCTCTCAAATGTTCTGTCGTTACTATTATTAAAGCATTTTGTGGAACTAATACTGATGTACTGGTACTTGTTTAAATCAAGGGCACTAGATAGTCTTGATTTTCTTTTGAAACATGGTCATGTCACAATCTACATGAGACTTGGGCATTTTGGGTTGCATATGGGGGTCACACAGGCATTGATGTGAGAAGAAGGTACTCAAAGCAGACTTGATCGTCAGTTTTACTTGCTCCAATGGTCGAGTGTTATTAGTGAAAACAACAAACTGATCGCGTGACAAGGTTTTTAGAGCTGAAACAAAAACTAGTTCTCTATGTACTGCTATTTGTATTTCATTGTCCGTATTGCTGAATTGGTCATTTTTGAAATGCTGCTGAATTGGTCAAGTGCTCCTGAATATGAACTTTGAATCTGTTGATAATTTTTCTAATTTATTCTGTACTGCTGAATTTTGACATGAATAGCTGCCAAAAAGAATTATCGGTTTTTCCCTCCCTCTCTGAGGTCTTTGTTTCGAATTTGGCCGAGCACATCACAATACAATTTTTATTAACCAGGAGAAGACATCTAGTACTCCGTAGCTCATTCGACCCCCTCTTTAGCCTAGAACATTTTTATTCGATCTTTTCGGGGTCAGGGGACTGCTGACCACGGCCTAGTGCAATTTGATAAAGGAACCCATGGTGCATAGCCGAGAACATATTAATTCGGACTTTTAGGGGTCAGGGGACTGCTGAGCACCGCCCACTAAAATTTGAGAATGAAGCCCATGGAGCCTACCCTACGGAGTATAACCCACATAGAGCAGCCTATGTAGAATAGCCAAACTCTTTAATTTGGCCTTTTGGGCATTGCCCCCACCTCTCAAAATAAAAAACTCTTCCTACCCATGTTTTTAAGAAAATACTCCATTATGTGGCATTTTATAAACTGAGATGCCAGGAACGCTGCCCTTTTATATTTTAAAAGAGATAAACATAGACGCCCAAAATATTTTTAAGAAGACTAATACATAAATTGTAGTACTAATAAAAGTTTAATGATATATATTCTATAAATATCTTTGTTGTAGTGGCAACACACTCATTTTATATTTATTTGATTTCAAGGTCTTTTCTTCGAATCGTATCTTGGATTTACATTTTTTTCTTCCAGCAACATCGCATTACGGAGAGGCTGACATCACGGACCCACCAGCATGCAGCGTCCCTGGAGTTTGTTTTGAGGGTGGTTTCGAAACAAAAGTTTAAATACTTTTACAGAGAGACTCGCATCGGGGACGCACCAGACAGAACATACAAGGCTGCATCGAGGACCCACAAGCCAGCACATGCCAGAGAGGCTGACATAAGGGCCCCAACAGTAAGACCATACACGGCTGACACGGTAAAAATAGCGAACGGGGCCAAAAAAAGTCCATCATACACACGTTGCACTTACAGAGAAGCTGACATGTCGGACCCAGCAGGCCCAAGTATAGCCCATGAAATTAGCCTATCAGCCCCAAGCATAGCCCAATACCTTCTAATTCGGCCTTTTCGTGGTCTTGTGGCCACCGACCATAGCCCATTCAACTTAGGAGTGAGCCCATGGAATATAAGCCATGACGAATAGGGCATCCGCCCCGAGTTAGCCTAGAATCTTTTTAATTCAGCCTTTATTAGCATTTTTGTACTCTGAGGCTGACATCTGGGACCCGAAAAACAGTCCAACATACACACGTTTCTTTCAAATAGAGGCTGTCAGCTGGGACCCAGTATAAACACGTTTCCTGCACACAGGTGGTTGACATCTGGGGCCCAGCAAGTTGCCAAGGTCAAAACAGCGGACATGGCCAAAAAAAGTACATCATAAGCATGTTCCATTTACAGAGAGACTGATATGTGGGACCCAGTGATGGCTCTGAGTATGGCGCCCACAAAAATGCTGGAGCAATGATGATGTAGAGCTCGTTGGGAACCCCAAGAGGAAGGTATGATGAGTACAACAGCAAGTTTCCCTCAGCAATGAAACCAAGGTTTAATCAAACCAGTAGGAGCAAGGAAACACCCCAAAGGTGTTGCTAGCTGAGCCTTGGTAGGGCGCACTACCGGTGCTAGTAGCAACATGGAGACCTGCACAACACAACCACAGAACTTTGTCCCCAACTTGCGATGAGGTTGTCACTCTCACCGTGTTTTGTGGAAAACAAAGGATTAAACGTATCGAATGGAAAGAAGTAATAGTTTGCAGAAAGTAAACACAAAGCAGTAAAAGATTGTAGATTGTATGTAAGATAAGGACCGGGATCCATAGTTCACTAGAGGTGGCTCTCCTTAAGATAGATAACATGTTGGGTGAACAAATTACAGCGGGGCAATTGACAAACATCGAGAAAGCAATACATGCATATACTAACCATCTTGACTCCTTTGGAACTTGATTGGGCATTACAACATTATACATAGACCGCCATCCAACTGCATCTATGACTAATAATCCACCTTCAGGTTATCATCCGAACCCCCTCCAGTATTAAGTTGCAAGCAATAGATTATTGCTTTACGAACTGCGTGTAAAGTAAACAATACGATTGTTCTATGAACAAAGGATTGTTGTTTTCTCCCTAGTAGCAACAGCACATCTAGTACCCTAGAGATTTCTGTCACTTCCCCAGATTACCAGAGGCATGAACCCACTATCGAGCATAAATACTAACTCTTGGAGTTGCTAGCATCTACTTGGCCAAGATAGCTACTAACAACGGAAAGCATGCAAGATCACAAATAACAAAGACATGATAGAATCAATAATCAATCTGAAATAGCATCTCAATATCCATTGGATCCCCGCAAACACAACATGCAGAATTACAAATAGATGATCTTGATCATGAACGGAGCTCACAAGATCTAGACGTGAAAGCACAAAGGAGGAGAACCAACCATCTAGCTACTACATGGATCCGTAGTCCAAGGATGAACTACTCACGCATCACACCAGAGGCTTGCATGGTGATGAAGGAGGCCTCCAGGGTGAATTCCCCTCTCCAGCAGGGTGCCGGGATGAGCTTCAGATCCCTCCCGATCTAGGGATGGAGATGACGGCGGCTACAGACTCTTTCGTGGATTTTTGATCGGGCCCTTAGGGTTTTCATCCCGAGGGCATCTTATAGGCGGAAGGGGAGACCGAGGGGGTGCCAGGGGCCACCACACCACCCCCTGGCGCGGGCCCAGCATGGCTGCCCGGCCAGGAGGTGTGGCCGGCCTCTAGCCCTTCTCCATCTCGTATTCTGGCACTTGATGACTTCCGGAAAAATAGGCACTTTGGCTTTTGTCCCGTCCAATTACAAGAATATTCATTTTCTGACTTTCCTGGAACCAAAAATAGCAGAAAACAGGCAGCTGGCACTGTGGCTCTTGTTAATAGGTTAGTCCAAGAAATCATATGAAAAGTACTCCAAAGTTGGAACAAAACACAAGAAAGTGGATAAAACTAAGCATGGAACATCAAAAATTATAGATACATTTGCAATGTATCAACATCCCCAAGCTTAACTCCTGCTCGTCCTCGAGTAGGTAAGTGATAAAAAGAAAGAATAATTTTTGAGGTGACATGCACCATCAAAGACTTGATCAAAGTATTTGCAAAGCATTCAAAGCTGGGATCATAGCACTTCAATCATTACATGAAAGACAAGGTTCTAGCAATAAGACAAAGAAACTATGATGCAACATGAACATGCACAAACAAAAGATTCATGAATAACAATGCTTTCCAAGACGTTTGTTTGTTTCACATAAAGAAAACATAGCATAATAGTATTTAGCTTGTCTCTCAATAGAGTAGCAAATATAAATGCATAGGACACCTTCGAAGTTCATAAGAGTGACTAGATACAATAGTGTAAAACAAGCAATATCAAGTTATGCATCAATCAACTAGTCTTGGGACAATGCACATAGAACTAAGAATGGCCACTATGCTCTCAAAGTAGGTGCATAAAGATAGAAGGTGGAGACTCAATATAATGGTGGAAGAAAGGCCTTTTGTAAAAGGAAGTAGGGATTCAAGTCTCATAAAGAGCTTCCAAAAATTATGGTACTTATAGCTTTCAGCTCTCATTGCCCCTATCATAAGCATCTTGAAGTGATTAAGGTTAAAGTGAACAAACTATGGTGTACATGCTTAATGAAGTATAAGTCAGAAATCTCATGTCCCTTGTATACGAGGGCCGCTCCTCATGCTACTCAATTTTAGTCACCGGTAAGTTCTTGTCATTGTAAGTACATGTGTATCATAGAGAACCGCCAACGGGGTACCCCTTGCCCGATGATACAGAAGAATCCCCATATCAAAATGATAAGGCAAGCAGACAACGAGCATCTCAGCATTCTTCTTATTTACCATGGGAATATGGTGTTTTTTCTCTCTTTCCTCATTTCATAATATCTCTTTTTTTCTTTTCTCTTTTTTCTCAATATAGGACTCTTTTTTATAAGAAGAATGCTTCATAGACAGCTCATTATGGTTACGCTGCAGGTTTCCACCATGTCAGCATGGATTAGAATAGCGGCCCATGCGTTTCTCTAACACATATACATAACTCCATGGACTTACAAGCTCCCCTTTCATTTCACACAGACGACATCCATATACAAAAGAGCATGATATCAACTAGGTACAAGTACCAAGTGCAATGTTGAAAGCGTTCCCCATGAAAGCATGGTTCTGCTAATCCCCAACAAATAAGTGCAAGCATATACAACATAGACGACACAATGGTTCAAGTTTATTAAGGACAAGAAAAGTAAAGTGTGCCATCAAGTTCGTGAGAGCTTTAATCACTAGTTTTATCATAACAAGTTTAATTTGGAAGGTAAACAAAAGCATGAATATACTTGGAATAGCATAAGCTAGTAGGTAGGTATGGTGGACTCTTTGGAATAACTTGGTTTAGGGAGTTGGATGCATGAGTGGAACTCATACTTGGTTGTGGAGGCTAGCAAAAGACTGGGAGCGACAAACTAAGAGAGCAATAATGGCCATAATCATGCAGAGCGACAAAACATCATTGATCAAAGCATAAAGTGATACTACAAGTTGAAAACTAAAGGATCATAAAGACTATGGTGACTTGAGATATTCATAACATGGTGTGAGCATGCGCCAAGTCAACCCAAATAAAGCATCAAAGGAGAATACCACTATACTATGCTTTAATATGCTAAAACAACGCATGATTCATCCAAGGCACATTAAGAAATCTCAATTGTTTATAACAATTCATGCTACAACAAAGAATACTAAGCATAAATCCAAAACAATATCAAGCATGGCATGACAAAGCATAGCCATAGTCAAAAACGAGCTCTTTTTACCACAAAGCATGAACTTTCCTACTCTTTTCCAAACCAAACCAAACTATTTGCAAACCAATATATGAAAGAGGGGGTCCAACCAATTTATTCACAAAACTAAGCAAAACAAAGAAAACGAAAAACCAAAATGAAAACAAAAAAGAAGACGCTCCAAGAAGAACACAATTGTGCATGAAACAATAAAAATGAAGCGTTTGGAAGAAACCTGAGATTTTTATTGATGAAGAAGGGGATGCCTTGGGCATCCCCAAGCTTTGACGCTTGTACTTCTTGGATATTTCTTAGGGTGACACGCGTGGCATCCCCAAGCTTGAGCTTTAGTCCATCCTTCATCTCATTACTCATTCCTTCCATACACCTGAATTTTTTCCTTCATACAAAACTTCACACAATTTTTATTAGCAACATTAGTGCACTCAAGATAAATAAGTCTTAAGGTTTAGTTATAACACCAAATAAACTTCCATTAGAACACTAGCTACTGTATCACTTCCCTCAAAAAGCTCAATTCCCCCAAAGAACTCAAAAAGGAACCAACAAGAAGCAAATGTCAGAAAATGGCAGAAATCTGTCAAAACAGACCAGCAGGTAAAAACAAATTTTTTCGAAGACCTTATGTTGCTCAAATCAAAAAGTGTTGAACTAACGAAAGTTAGATAACAACCTGGGGCAGAAGAACAAAAATTCACTCCTCAAAAGGACGTACCGAGATTTTACACGAATTTTTACGGTGAATCACAGAAATCTGTTTCAGGACAGCAACTTTCCCAATCATTACTTCTCTCTCATTAGAGGTTACTCTTGGCACAAAAAGCAAATAAAAAGGATAAGGAGAGGTTATTACAGTGGTAATAACTTTCAAGACTCATCTAAAACTTTTGGGTTATCTCCCAATAAGTACTTTTCTTTAACGCCTTTAAGTTAGGCATAAGAAGCAAGAAAAGGAATCAAGTGTTCTCAAATGAAGAAGCATTAAGACCAAATTTTGTTTTCATAGGAGAAGCAAAAGAAATCTTCTCTCTCTTCTTAGGGAAGTGTTCTATACCTTTCTTGAGTGGGATTTGATATTTAATGGTACCTTCTTTCATATCAATAATGGCACCAACAGTTCTAAGAAAAGGTCTTCCCAAAGTAATAGGACAAGAAGCATTGCATTCAATATCCAAAACATAGAAATCAACGGGGACATAAGCATTTTTAACCATAATAATAACATCATTAAGACTCCCCATGAGTTTCTTTTTAGCATTATCATCAAGTGGGACATTCAAATAACAATCTTCAAGTGGAGGCAAATCAATCATATCATAAATCCTTCTAGGCATAATAGAGACACTACTATCAAGATCACATAAAGCTTTGAAATCAAAGTCATTCACTTTCATATTAATGATGGGTTCCCAACCATCTTCTTGTTTTATAGGAATAGAAGCTTTATGTTTCATCTTCTCTTCTTTAATCTTTATGAGAGCATCAGTAATGTGTTTTGTAAAGGCCATGTTCATAGCACTAGCATTAGGACTTTTAGCAAGCCTTTGTAGGAACTTAATAACTTCAGAGATATTGCAACCATCAAGATCAAAATCAAATTTATCATCTAAAGTAGTAGAACTATTACTAGCCTCAACACTAGTGGTGGTAATAGTAGAAACACTAATGTTTCTAGCAATTACATCTTCTCTTTCCCACTTAGCATGTAATTCAGCTAATAGTCTAACATTTTCATCAATTCTCACTTGTATAGCATTAGTACCTGCAAAGGGATTATCATTAGTTTTAGGTTTAGCAGCCATTTTATTAATCAATGAAGATTGAGATTCAGACAAAGATGATATATTCCTTTTAGCATTAGAGAGTTTCAATTGTAAGCTAGGAATTTCCCTATTTAGACTCTCAAGTTGATGGCTAATGTTTTTCAAAATGGTAGATTGATCCTCCATAGTTTTAGTAAATAGTTTATTTTGCTCATATTGCATTTGCATGAAGTTTTTAGTGGCTCTTTCAACTTCTAAAATTCTTCCTTCACTAGGTAATCCAGGTTTACCATTATAGCCATAAGTATTATTAGGAGGGTAGGGCCTATAATTGTTATTACCATAAGCATTGTTGCCAAAATTGTTATTTCTTATGAAGTTCACATCAACTTGCTCTTCTTGAGCAACCAAGGAGGCTAAAGGAACATTATTTGGATCAATATGGGCTTTCCCATTAACAAGCATATACATAATAATATCAATCTTATCACTCAAGAAGGAGGTTTCCTCAACAAAATTTACCTTCCTACCTTGTGGAGCTCTCTCAGTATGCCATTTAGAATAATTAACCATCATATTGTCCAGAAGTTGTGTTGCAGCACCCAAAGTGATGGTCATAAAGGTACCTCCAGCAGCAGAATCCAATAGGTTCCTTGAAGAATAGTTCAATCCTGCATAAAAAGTTTGGATGATCATCCAAGCAGTCAGTCTATGAGTGGACAATTCTTAACCAAAGATTTCATTCTTTCCCAAGCTTGAGCAACATGCTCATTATCAAGTTGTTTAAACTTCATTATTTCACTTCTCATGGATATAATCTTAGCAGGAGGATAGTATTTTCCAATCAAAGCATCTTTGCATTCAGTCCAAGAATCAATACTATTCCTAGTTAAGGAATTCAACCATTCTTTAGCTTTTCCTCTGAAAGAGAAAGGAAACAATTTCAGCTTAATAATATCACCATCTATATCCCTATGCTTTTGCATCTCACAAAGTTCAACAGAGTTATTTAGATGGGAAGCAGCATCTTCATTACCAATACCAGAAAATTGTTCTCTCATAACAAGATTGAGTAAAGCAGGTTTTATCTCAAAGAAAGTATCTTCAGGCATAGGTGGAGCAATAGGTGTGCTCATAAAATCATTGTTGTTGGTGCTAGTGAAGTCACACAACTTAGTGTTTTCAAGAATAGTCATTTTTTGGGTTTTCAAATAAGAAAGCAAACTAGTAAAACTATTTTTTGTGTGTTTTTGATAACAAAACAAGCAAACAAAGCAAAAAGAAACAAAACAAAACAAAAACAACAAAGTAAAGAGATTGGTTATGAGGGACTCCCCTTGTGAAGATGTCCTTGACTCCCCGGCAACGGCGCCAGAAAAATGCTTGATGGCTCTGAGTATGGCGCCCACAAAAATGCTGGAGCAATGATGATGTAGAGCTCGTTGGGAACCCCAAGAGGAAGGTATGATGAGCACAACAGCAAGTTTCCCTCAATTATGAAACCAAGGTTTAATCGAACCAGTAGGAGCAAGGAAACACCCCAAAGGTGTTGCTAGCTGAGCCTTGGCAGGGCGCACTACCGGTGCTAGTAGCAACGTGGAGACCTGCACAACACAACCACAGAACTTTGTCCCCAACTTGCGATGAGGTTGTCATTCTCACCGTGTTTTGTGGAAAACAAAGGATTAAACGTATCGAATGGAAAGAAGTAATAGTTTGCAGAAAGTAAACACAAAGCAGTAAAAGATTGTAGATTGTATGTAAGACAAGGACCGGGATCCATAGTTCACTAGAGGTGGCTCTCCTTAAGATATATAACATGCTGGGTGAACAAATTACAGCGGGGCAATTGACAAACATCGAGAAAGCAATACATGCATATACTAACCATCTTGACTCCTTTGGAACTTGATTGGGCATTACAACATTATACATAGACCGCCATCCAACTGCATCTATGACTAATAATCCACCTTCAGGTTATCATCCGAACCCCCTCCAGTATTAAGTTGCAAGCAACAGATTATTGCTTTACGAACTGCGTGTAAAGTAAACAATACGATTGTTCTATGAACAAAGGATTGTTGTTTTCTCCCTAGTAGCAACAACACATCTAGTACCTTAGAGATTTCTATCACTTCCCCAGATTACCAGAGGCATGAACCCACTATCGAGCATAAATAATAACTCTTGGAGTTGCTAGCATCTACTTGGCCAAGATAGCTACTAACAACGAAAAGCATGCAAGATCACAAATAACAAAGACATGATAGAATCAATAATCAATCTGAAATAGCATCTCAATATCCATTGGATCCCCGCAAACACAACATGCAGAATTACAAATAGATGATCTTGATCATGAACGGAGCTCACAAGATCTAGACATGAAAGCACAAAGGAGGAGAACCAGCCATCTAGCTACTACATGGATCCGTGGTCCAAGGATGAACTACTCACGCATCACACCGGAGGCTTGCATGGTGATGAAGAAGGCCTCCAGGGTGAACTCCCCTCTCCGGCAGGGTGCCGGGAAGAGCTTCAGATCCCTCCCGATCTAGGGATGGAGATGACGGCGGCTACAGACTATTTCGTGGATTTTTGATCGGGCCCTTAGGGTTTTCGTCCCGAGGGAATCTTATAGGCGGAATGGGAGACCAAGGGGGTGCCGGGAGCGGCCACACCACCCCTGGCGCGGGCCAGGCTGGGCCGCGCGGCCAGGTGGTGTGGTGGCCCCCTGGCCCTTCTCCGTCTCGTATTCTGGCACTTGATGACTTCCGGAAAAATAGGCACTTTGGCTTTTATCCCGTCCAATTCCGAGAATATTCATTTTCTAACTTTCCTGGAACCAAAAACAGCAAAAAACAGACAACTGGTACTGTGGCTCTTGTTAATAGGTTAGTCCAAGAAATCATATGAAAAGTACTCCAAAGTTGGAACAAAACACAACAAAGTGGATAAAACTAAGCATGGAACATCAAAAATTATAGATACATTTGCAATGTATCACCCAGCAGCGCGACCTTATACGGATGCTGCATCGAGCAACGTAGCCAGTTCGAAACAGGGAGGTGTGAGCGAGAAAAAAGTTCAGCATGTACATGTTTCTTTTAATGAGAGGTTGAAATGGGGGACCCAGCAGTGTGAGCAAACAACAGATTCGTCGAGCAACGCTATCTAGTTCAGAACAGGGTAGCGCTAGAGAAGAAAAAATTCCATCGTACCCACGATTCTCATAATGTGAGGCTGATATAAGTGACCCACTAGCCTGAATAAACGGCTGATGCAGCGAGCAAAGCTATCAAGTTCGGAACACGAAGGTGCTACAGAGGGTAACAAATCCATCACACACACGTTTCTTTTAATGAGAGGATGACATGTGGGGCCCAGCATCGTGATTAAACGGTAGATGCATCGAACAACGCTATCAAGTTCGGAATAGGGTAGCGCGAGCGAAGGAAAAAAATCCATCATACACACGTTTCTTCTAATGAGAGGATGACATGTGGGGCTCAGGAGGTTGGTTAAACAGTAGATGCGTCGAGCAGCGCTATCAATTCGGAACGGGGTAGCGCCAGCGAAGGAAAAAATTCCATCATACACACATTTCTTCTAATGAGAGGATGACATTGTGGGTCCCAGGAGGTTGATTAGATGGTAGATGCATTGAGCAGCGCTATCAACTTCGGAACAGGGAAGCGCAAGCGAAGGAAACAAATTCCATCATACACACGATCCTTCTAATGAGAGGCTGACATGTGGGGCCTAGCAGCCTAACTAAACGGCAGATGCCTCGAGCTACGTTATCGAGTTCAAATCAGGGAGGCGCGACCGAAAATTATGGTCCGTTAGAGACACTGACGTCCGGGACCCACACGCCTCAAAAGACTTCGGCGAGTCAACATCATGCGAGGATATGAAAATCATGCTTCTTCCACGCACTGGTCGAGCTTCCTCCATGTTTTTAGCAGATCTTTCATGGTAGAGGGCCGCGAAACCGGAAAAAAAGTTTTCCATCGGCCACGGTCGAGCCAAGAATTTCATCGCGGAAGACGCGCCTTCTACGACGACCGTCGAGCCAATTCGTTGCGGAAGTAAACTTTTCTTGTAGTGTCGCCTCACTGCCGCTGGTGTGATCAATTGTGGCCGGCTCCAGCCATCGCCGTTGTGTTTGCTCATGCAGTCAACGATGCTACGTCGACTGACCCTGTTCAATTTGTCGCCTAAGCCCTCCTCTGGTCACGTTTCCCCCTCTCTGGTGCCTAGGGTTTTTGACTACCCTTGCGATGCTATGCTCCGACGACTCTCTGGTGCGAGGTTAGTGACCTAGGGGTGTAGCGGTGCCTAGCGCCTCCATCCTTTGGTCGCCGAGGTTGCAGCTTGGCACGGGTTGCAGCGCCTCCAGGTGCTCCCCATGCCGCTTGATCTCACTATCGGCCAACACTCTACTTCCTCTTATAAATTAAGCGAGGACCACAGGTAAGTTTTTCTCGTACCTCTCTTATCTTTGTCCCTCTTTGGATCCCTCACATAAATGATGTAGTAACCCTAATTAGGGTTGGTACCCTATTTTAGGCTCATCCCTTTTTCTGTTTACTGTCAGTCGTGGTAGTGAATTGCTTTAGTGTATTTCTTCTATGAGGATACTGTGAGGAACCCAGTTTTATGGTTGGATTAGGACTACTGATAGTGGTATCCTGTCAATTGGCTACTGTCTAAATATGAACTTGTTGTTGCCTGGATGAATTGATCTAGCTAATTCCCTATGGTGCCATTTTTGTATTGGTATCTAGTTTACTTAGTGGCTTATGTTGCTCAGTGTTGTTACTGGCTATGCTGGAATGGATTCCTTCTAGAAGTAGACTCTGATATGTTCTGTTAATGGCCTATGTGCTTTATTTGCTTGTATCTGACCTGGCAATGATGAAAAGAACATGCTATATGTTAAAGGATAATATATATTGATTATGTTGAACTTAGTTCTAATTGTGGAGTAATATCTAAATCTGGTATGTTTTCATATGCTAATGATGATGATGATTGGCCTAATTGATTTAGTACTACTGGCTATGATGCGGACATCCCATCTATTGATACACCCGCTATACCTACATCTACACACATACAAGGACCTATCACTCGAGCTCGTGCCAAGAAACTTAACTATTAGGTACTTTCATTTCTTGGAGTTATTCCTCACATACATGAGAATATGATGCTGCCTAAATCATATGTATTTGTTACTCTTAGGAATGATGGATCTAGCATGGACGAGAGGGATTGAAGAAGATGCCACAAGTGGACATTTCCGAACTTTGAAGGCACCATAATGAAGATAGAAGGCTTGGACGAAATATTCAAGAATATTACTTCATAGATTCGTCCATAGCTTAATATGGTGTTGTGTCACCTTTATTTTGGGCCAGGTCCATGTTATTTTCGCAGGAATTTTAATAGCCACTTTTTAGAGTCCGTATTTGAGAGGGAAAAGGCTTTTAGGGTTAGATTCAGCCACCATACCTATGGCTGGTCGAATCCCCACCTTTTCCTCCTTAAATACCCCCATAGCCGTCACTTTAGACTCGGATTTTGTTTAGACTAAAAGTTAGCCAACATTGCAACTTTGCCAAGGCTTGAGTGTTGCAGAGACCTCCTATACTTCGCACCTATTCAGGATCCCATGATTTCAATAAAGCTTTCATCTTTATCTGCAATATCTTGATTGCAATATTAGTTCTTACTTGTTCTTGATTTCAGGTAGGAATTAATACCCTCGCTGGTCAGGCTGATCGTGCTTCTGCAAGATCGGTAACCTCCAGGAGATTGGCCTAGCAATTGCATTGGCGCTCATGCTCGCACGTATAGTCAGATCATCAAGCCCGAACTCCACCCAAACCAACTATCACTATCTCATCGAAAGATCGGACACCTTTGCCCTATCAAGCTATGATGATTTTCATATCCTAGCTCTGTTGGCTCATAATATGGAAATAGGCATTACTGGTATGAGCTTATGATTATTGCTATAGTTGCTGCCTGCATACTGATAAGTAATGCAATACAATTCTTGACCTCTTGGTTACGAAGATGAGGTTAGCTTAAAGTTTTGTGAACCCAAGTCTAAGATATTGGCTTAATTCTTGTGGTCACAACACCCAAATATAACTATCACATGATGGATAATGAGACACCAATGATTCCTAATACTTTAGGAAGATGATTTGATTATTTTTCTTATGGAAGCTTGTACTTGTGACTTTATGTTGGAGAACTGTCTATTATGTTGGTTCCTACTGAGGTGCTACCAATAATTGGGATGTGCCCAGTAGCAACCCACTAGTGGATTTATTTTCTTCTAGTTACCATATTAGTTGATACCAGATTAGGTCAAGGATGCCACAGGCTGAGACCTAATATGTAGATTGGAAAAGATTCTATTTGTGACCCTTTGAAATATCCAATGATGAGTATACACCCCATCTGGGTGTATCTCTAAGGATTCAAATTCACCAACATATCATGCTCTTACACTTGATAAGAACAAATATGAAACATGATTTGTTTGTGACTCACCAACCTGATGATGTTAGTGCTGCTATTGTGATGTCTGATGGATTCTTGTACCAGTATTGATCTTGCTTAGCTAATTCCTGGAACAGATGTGTTTTCCTCCTTTGGATTCCCTCCTGGCCTACACTTGCTCAACACCAGATCCAAAGCGACCATCTTGGCTAATGGTCTGGTGGGTTTCTATGGTGTTTTTGTGGATTGATCTAATGAATCTCAGTGCTGGAACTCTTAGGTATACTTGTTGTTCTTTGCTAGCTAGTTGTGGTGCTACATGCTTCAGAGGGAGATATTCTCTGTTTGTGTACGACTAGGAACTTATCCCCCTCTCCCCGAGTCCTTCATGTGCTAACAACACACACTCTGCATGTGAGTGAGTGAGTTGCTTCCATGTTTGGGATGAGCTCGAGCAGTTCTACTAGAACTGTTTTCACTTTCACTTTCTACCCCTATCTTACTCTCTTTGGTGAAACTTTCCCATTGGCTAATGATGTTGTACCAAAGCTTATAAAAGAACAAATATTACACTTTGGTGAAACTTGCCCCAATTATTATATGATTGCTCAGTGATGCAATCTAAATGGTGCACTTCACTATTCACAGCTGAGAGCAAACTAACTATAGTCTTTTCCTTTTGTTTCTGTTTTCTTTGTTTTGCTTGCAGGTACAAATTTCTACAGAGAAGATTGAGAAGATAGATTTGTAGGACTAGTTAAGAATTAGTATAGGGCTTTTCTTTTATCTAGTATTGTAGTTTCAATCCTTTTTATAAAGAACAATGTAACAAAGATTTATTATTCAATAAAGTTTACTTTCTTCTCACTTTCAATTATTCATTTGTATGAGATTTTCTTACTCAATTGTATTCTTTTCATGTTTGTAATTATGGAATAAGAAAAGAATAAGAATTCCAATTGTATATTTCTATCCTTTTATGATGTCTGGCATTCCATTTACTTCTACACTTTTATGTGATAATATAATACCAATACTTCAAACTATAATATTTGAATGTTTCTTCAAAAACAATAAACTCCTAAATGCTTTTAGTTTGAATTAACTCAAAAACAGTTTCAAATTCAAATATAAATTCAAATTATTACTCCAAAATACTCAAAATACCTAGAGATCATGTCAAAATTTATAACAATCACCAGAATGAGCTAAACCCTATCTCAACCTAGTGAAAGAAACTATGATCTCCCTAGGGTTTTAGTTTGTGAAAAATTTATCCCAATTTTTCTCATGCATGAATGCAAATGCACAAACTCTCTTCTGCAGCCCTAAATGCTGGGGCATTACATAGGTCATGGGGCACAGCCCATGTCCGAGTCAACATAACCCATGATCAAAAATATCTGACTAATTAAGGCATCCATTAATGACTTATAATTAATTTTCCCGAACAACAAAATAAAGCTCGAGTCGACGAGATTCCCGCAACGCGTCGTGACGAGACGTGGCATGGCATGGCATCAGAGGAGGAGTGCGCGAGAGCTGCTTATCTTCTCACTCACTTAGTAGTGCTAGCATAATCCTCCTATATAAGGTGGTGCAACTCCCTCTCAACTAGCAATGTGAGACTAAACTTTAGCTCCACTATCACACACATGAGGTGCCACAAATAATGGGCCAAAGAGAATTTTAGAATTTGTATTCACTATGGACAAAATCCCAACAAGCAAATACCTGAAATTCCAACACCTCCCAACCTTTATATGAGAGGCTAGGTTTTAGAGTCAAGTATGGATTGGTTACAAGTTTGATTTACAATGCTACGACTATGTAGGTTTATGCTTCTATCTTGAATAACGCATCTGGTTCCTGGGCTTCGGATGCTCCCATGACTCTTGGTTTCTTGTGGGCCTAAAAAGCTGTTGTTGGCTCAGCTCCAAAAAAAGCCCTTCTTCAAGTTTTCCTAGGGTGGAGGTAAGGGAGATATGCCCTATGGACCGTAGTGCATATACGTACCAGGTATATCAATCACGGGAACCCAATAAGTCATACCCATGTTAGCGGTGGCTTCCCTAGGTAAAACAGAGCAATTTTCGTGAATGACCCTATATACTTCGGGACTCCTAGATGCCATAGAGAGAGCCGTCATTCTTAGATTTCACCTGAAACACACCGAGGAAAATCCACCGTTTCACCACCATCAGAGTTCATCATCTCCATCTTCATCTCCTAGCCAAAACTTGTATTCAAGATCTTCTCGCAGTTGACGACTTCGTAAGGATATTTGATATTGATCTAAGTAATTCTATAATATTTTCTATCCTTGATCCTATTACGAGTGAGTAATCCTCACGGGCTGCGGGTTGGGGAATAATCTCGTAGCGATCATGTGCATCTAATTACGTGAGAACATTGTGTGGTGATTACATGGTAGATTTGTATTTGTATCATTGTCTCTTATCTCAATCCTATGACTTGTCAAGTACCCAAGACTTCGAGGATTTATCAAGGTTTGAGGTGAGATGTGTGGTAAACAGCGCCTACGCGTGAAACCTATTGACAAGAAGGAGAGTACAGTGGCTGTTTAGTGATCCATTTGGGAACAACAACACCATCGTAGATCTTAAGTCTTTGGTCTGTATTTTACTTAATAATTGTTCATAGCCCGTTGCTTCGTGGTATAACAGTTGGACCAAGAGACTTTAAGCTATGCCTATGGCTCGCAGGGGTTTTAGTATTTACGGATGTGCTGCCCACAAATCGTATCTATATTAGATCGTTTACACATGAATGTGTTGATTATTATCTTTATCTCATATATATGCATAGCTGCAGGTGAAACCTTAATCCTGGTCTAGCTCCATCCATTGATACAAACCTGATAACAAAAGCAAACCGGAAAGATTCGGTAAATAAAGATCAAAGCAAACTAACAAGTCTTGCAGACGCTCCTCAACCTACCACAATTATTTTCCAAGGTTCAATTAAATCTAGTCTTCTAGGAAAAAAGCTACTATACTGCATCTATAATCCGGAGCGAAGGTATCAACCACCTCGTTGTCGGCAATCTCGCTGGTGGCGTTGAGGAGGGCAGGGATTCGTCTGATCACCGCTTTCATGTAGCGGTGGATCTTGTTCAGCCTACGTGTATTAGAGGTTTCGTGTTAAAAGACTTAGATCAATTTAAGGATTCAATGGCAACAACTTCGGCTCTAGGCGCTGGTCCTTAGCGTCATGTGCACGAAGACTTTCCGACTATCATTAAGAACGTTATGCCGGCTCCGGTAAAGGAGCGACGACAACGGTATATCGGTGGCTCGCTCTGGCGATAGTAGTGGTCGTTGGGTGGTCCAAGAACCCTGATGTATTTTTTATTATGTCTTGGTTGCTTTTTTTACTTCTCGTGAACTCATGAAATAGATTAAGATCTTTCCCGAAAAAAAACTTTGTGTTCGTCTAAGAAGACCTGAAGTGGCGGAAGAAAATCCCTATGTCCTGGTCTAAAAATAACTTATGTCCAGTTTAAATTTCCAGACATCTCAGGAGCGTTGTGAGAGGCGAGCGAGTGACATCGTGCTAGGAGGGACATGGCGAGATAGGCCCAAGATCGTGTCAGATGGAGCATGAAGACAAGGGCGGGGGCGCCGGGAGGAAGGGCGGCCGCGAGCGACGGAACACGCATGTTGTTGATTATGAAGTACAATAGATACTAAATTAGCTACACTTATTATAGACCACGTGAGCTAGATTTTTTATTTTAGGATTTAGGATTAGGAAGGCCATCCTGGCTAGATTTATTGATAAACATCGAAGCAACCTAGACCGTCCGATGTAAATAATTTGACGGTTAAGATATGATGACATGATCAGCCTCAAGCCCTCTACTGGTGGAGAAAAAGGTTACTGGGGTCAGACCTAAACCCAACCAGACGCCGCTCAAGTAAAAAAAAAAAAACTGACGCCGCTCTCCGACCGCTCAACCCCGCAAGAACCCAGGACGGCATGCCGGAGATGGTGGACATAGAGGCGGAGCCGGAGGCTGCGGCCGCGCTCGTGTCCTTGGGGGTTGAGCCCTCTTCGTCCAAGCTCGGTGAGCACAGCCCGCCTGGGACATACATCCGTGGGGTTTTGCCTAATTGTCTCTTAAAGGATCGCGATTTGTTCAAAATTGATGCGAATTTCTGTTAGACGCGAGACTCTTCAGAGCACCAGCTCCGTGCCAAGCCACTTTTTCCTTTGGTAATTTTCCCAATTTCTTTCTGTGCTGGCTGCGAGCTATGCTAACGTTGAGCATCCATGCCTAGAAATGGTTTGAATTTGGTACCCAAACCTCTTTCTAGGGAGTGACATGCTCTTCATTTCGTGATTTTGTTCCTCTTTGTTGGTAACTTATTCTTTTTGGCGCACATATGTTCTGTGTGTCAGCATTTTGAGCTCTGTAATTAGGATTTGAGGGTTTTCTTAGGCGCCAGTGTAGTAGGTTCTTTGTTCTCTTTTCTTCTTTCTTATCTGCGGGATGTATTTTCAGCTGTACCAGTTCATTCTGAAAGGAGCTTGTGTGGCAAGTGGTGATAACGGAGTTGGATGATAACGTCAACTAGATACAAAAATATCTTTGATTAGGTTATTGTGCTAGTATTTTGTCTGTGATCTGAATCGTGGAGACCTCCCAGTTATGTTATTTTAGTTGACAGTCGATGTTGAATTGGCATTTCAAGAATGCCCAGGACATGACTTATTCTTTCATTTTACACCAGATATATTCAAGAACAGCACTCATTTACTGAGTAATGGAATCATGAGCGATTTCGATGCTTGGGTTTCATTAATAAGTTCCGCGGAGGAAACTTCTGCTGTAAGTGAAAACTTTTTTTCCCTGGCTCTGTTTAGTTTTTGGTAGTTCAGTACTGCCTTCCCTTTTCCTATTTGTTATCACATAACTGCACCAACAAAGTGAAGAAAAAAGGTTTTCTTTTCAACAGTTTTGCATGCGGAACAAATTTCTGTTAAGCAGCATCTGGTTGCTAATGTTTGCATTCTTTCAGAATGACATAGAGGCTATTAGCTTGGTCTACCGTAGCTTCTTATTGGAATTTCCGTTGTGCCACGGCTACTGGATTAAATACGCAGCTCACAAAGCACAGTTATGCACATATGAAGATGTGCTGGAGGTTTATGAGCAAGCCATCCAAGCAGTACCTCATTCTGTCGATCTTTGGGTCAGTTACTGTGGCTTTGGTATGAGTGTGTACGAAGACCCTGCTCTTATTAGAAGGTAAAGAAGACATAAATGTAACCTGTGCCTTGATGTTCCATATATTTTCTTTAGATCTTTAAGTAAGAAACATCTAATTCTCCAGAATTTTATCATCTGGATCCTCTCCCTTCATTTTTTATATATACAATTTCTGTTAAGTGTATCCGACTGTATGTTTGAGGATCTAGGGAATTAAGGTTTCAAACTGATAATATTTCGTGGACCAGCAATCATGGATTTCATGTTCATATTATAACACGTGAAGAAATAATAAAAGATTGATCAAGTGCTAGAAATTAGATCATCCTGACTTTTGAGCACGAGGACTGTGGAAGTACAGAACCAGGGGAAGGAAACAATGTTGGACATTCGACCTTATTAAACTATATGCTTAAACTGCTCATCTCTCTCTCTCTCTCTCTCTCTCTCTCTCTCTCTCTGGTTAAGTTGCAAACAGTATACGTTTGATTCTTTTGGTTGGACTTGGACACAGTTTACCTGATAAAATTGGCATATGTTGTGTAATGTAAAATGTAATGTGTAAGAATGTAATATCAGTGTTTCTTGAAGCATGTTACAAAATGCACAGTTTGTTGAATATACATCCTTCAATCCGTTTGATATCCCTTTGGTCCTTCTCGTATGTCAGTTCATGATCATTGTGTTGCTACTTTGCATCACTAATTTTCGATGGCTTTTTACAGCTTATTTGAGAGGGGTATGTCTCTTATTGGAAAGGACTACTTATGTTACCATCTTTGGGATAAGTACATAGAGTTTGAGAAATCTCAGAAGCAGCTGATTCAGCTTGCTACCACGTATATTAACACATTGAAATTTCCCACAAAGAAGCTGCACAAGTATTATGAGAGGTATGTCAGAGTCTCTCTGTTAGATGAATTAGAAGTTATCACCTTTATTTGACACTGCATCATGCATTGATAGTCTATAATCTCCAGACCTTGTCTCATGATACAAATGCAAGTAAAAAATTATGGCACACCAATTAGTGTTCCTCTCTCTATTAATATTGGTAACATTACTTGTTATTTTCAGCTCAAAAAACTTTACTTTGTTACACTTACACCTGCATTTTCCCACAGTTCTCTATTTATGTCATGCCAGTTGACTCCAATCTTACTCTCATTGAATCCTCGTTGAATTATAACATGATTGGCTGAGTAGATCATGCAACCCTCAATGAGTTGTTGGGTATGTTAAGGGAGTATTAGTTGGAGCAATTTGAATCTTTTGCCAAACGCAGGTCTAGCATCATAAGTGGAAGTAACCAGCTTTTGCTTTTTACCTGATATAGAAATTTGAGCCACTAGATTTGTAAATTGGGTTCAAATCATTCTCCTTGCATAATAAAAAGCAAGGGAAAGGCTGCCTAGAATTATCCTTCCCCAAACCCCACAACGTGTGGGAACTTTCAGCACTGGGTACACCCTTTTTAGATTTGTAAATTGGGTGCAAGTTTTTGTAGCATCATTGATGTGGGCATTTCATGCAGTTTGATACACTAGGACAACCAACGACATGTAATAATTTAGTCTAAGGCCGTGTCAAACGTTTTTTGCTATGTTTATGAGTCAGAGTCCAATTAGGTCGAGTCAGTCCGACTCCAATAGGGTCAGCCACCCTTACCCCTTTGTCCTATATAAACAAGGGAGTGGCACAATATTAGGGGAGCTGAAAATTATGTAGAACATTGTGTTTTTGGTTTGTGGACCATCCCTCCGGGGTTGGCATGGTGACGGCGTCTCCGACGCTCGTCTAGTTATCCAGTATATTGAGTTTGCGTGAAGGTGCTTGTTATTCAAGTATTGTCGTGCTTTGGCGTGAGGCTTGTTGTTCATCATCAAGTTGCTTGTTGGATTAATCTATTTTGGCGTGAGGTTCGTCGCTCATCGTCGAGTTGCTCGCAAGATTGGTTTTCCCATCTTCAAGTTACGTATATCACGTGATTGGGAGATTTCTATTAGATCCATTGGATCAGGAGGTGCATCGTGAAAGATCGGGCCAAACAGTTTTTCATCATCTGGTATCAGAGCGCCAAGTTGATCACGGTGTAATTGTTGTCGTCGGACTGATTTTTGATTAGTTAGACGACGAGTGTATGACGGCCCGTTGGTTGTTGTCGAGTTGGTGCTGCAGGGTTTTGTTGATTTTGTGGTCGTGTTGAAGATTGCGGGCCGCGTACAGTTTCCAATCTCGGCGAGATCTGTTCAAGTTTTTCGTGTCTGCGTGAGCTGGCCGCGAAACGGAAAAGGTGCTGGTCTGCCAGGCGATTTCCGTTCGGTGGTGCCTATTCCTGCGCGTCTATCGCAGCTGCAGGCAAGAAAGGAAAGAACAAAAGAAAAGGAAACTAGAATTTGCATCGACTAGCGAAGGAAAAAGTTTTGCTTGAGCATGTACGTACGGGCAAGGAAAGGGAAGAAAAGTTTGGGCTGGGTCAGATTGGATTGGATCGCTCAACATCCTATAGACAAAGGAAAGTGTTTTTTTTATCAGGCTGATCTGTTTTGTGGCGTGCAGTTAAAGGAAAGAAAAAAAAAGTTTGGATCGCTTCTTGGTACGGAGTAGTTTTGACCAGGCCAGCAAAGGAAAAAAAAGGATTTTTTCAGCCATGACGTGGATTTCTTGGTGTTGGAATCAGATCTTTCTTAACAAGCCAGTTCGATTTTTGTTGCCAATATTGCGTGAAGGCTGAGAGAGAGAGAAAAAAAAGGATGGACAGGGAAAGAGGATTGTGTGCAGATTGGACATACTCGTTTTGCTCGCTGCATGTAGGCGACACATCTGTACTGTCAGAATTTTGGCGAAGTTTCTTCGCGCGGACAAAGAAAGGCCAAAAAAAGGGAGACACTGTTTATATCCATCTTTCTTAACAAGCCAGTTCAATTTTTGTTGCCAATATTGCGTGAAGGCTGAGAGAGAGAAAAAAAAGGACGGACAGAGAAAGAGGATTGTGTGCAGATTGGACGTACTCGTTTTGCTCGCTGCATCTAGGAGACACATCTGTACTGTCAGAATTTTGGTGAAGTTTCTTCGCGCGGACAAAGAAAGGCCAAAAAAAGGGAGACACTGTTTATATCCAGAGTTTGTGCATATGCATGTGTACTCGGCTTATTTGGACCCTTGGCGTGCAGGAATTTGTCATGTTTGTTTTGGGTGATTAGCTTGGTGTGCTTCGAGATAGCATTCAGAGGATGATTTGTGTCTCAATCAGGTTGATGGCGCCGAAGATTGAAGGGGCGTCAAGGGCAAGTCAAGCTAGCCGAGAGGGAGGATGTGGTGTGCCAGGCTGGCAAGGCTTGAAGATGGAGAGTGGCGATTTTGTTGATATGACGCCACACGCTGGAGAAGACCTTCCGGTGTTGAGGACAACGCCTTTCCAAGGGGGAGAGGATGAT